>JAPZVO010001070.1:0-22733 GCA_029962745.1 Echinometra lucunter
CTTCTGCCATGGTAAAGGTATATATTTTTTCCTCGCTCGATGCGCTCGCTGGTATAATATCAAAATTTAGGATGGTCTTTGAAAGCGTATCAGGCGAAAGAGCTGACCGAATATATAATTTAGATATCTTTAAGCCCATCATGTAGTTTGATGAAGAACTATCACTTCTGCGAAAGAGAGTGTATATTTTTCCTCGCTCGCTGCGCCGCTCGTATGATATTTAGATACAGGATGTTTTCGGAAAGCAAACACATTCGGTAAGTGAGGTGAACAAATATATAATTTAGAAGAAATATGTGATAGAGGCACACAACTGAACATGCCTCGTGGGCTTTAAACGCTTGAATTTATAGACATTGACGGTAATCGGTGACATTGTTTGTCGGCAATCTGGCCTCTGCACCCCCTCCCCTACTGAAAAAGTTTAGCGACACCCCTGACGATTTTCTTCATTTGGGATCTCAAAAATTGTCAGCTTGCGATTCGCGCTCGCATTATCCATCATTTCCTTTTTGCTCAGGAAAAAGCGTTTTGTAGTTCCTTAGTTAAAGATAATAATCTCATTTATTACGCCACTGAGCGCAGCTTTAAACCATACGTTTCTTCTAAGAAACACCCCCCCCCCCCTATTGGAGAATGCTGGATCCGCCCCTGGTAAGCTTCAGATTACTAATACTGTAATAAAGAATTTTATCAAGAAGCTGCAAAATGTTGGCCATTACATTATTTTACAGCTAAAATATGTAATATTTAAAGTTTCAAATCCTTAGACATGGGTCCGTTTTTCAAAAAACGCGGCCCCACTTTTAAAGCAAAATTTTAGGGTAAAATACATGTGAAATTGCAGAGGATCCTTTTTTTATTCGGGTAAAGCAGACACATGGAAAAGCTGAGGTGAGGAACTAAATTCAGTGTTAAACAGGAACGTGTGCATCTACTGTATATATCAGTTTCATATGCAAAAAAAGACCCCCAAAAATAACATAACGCAAAAAAGAGAAACTGATGAGGGGTATGAAATAAGAAAACAATTGCATTTTATTTCTCATACAGTGGTATATATTACTGCTGCTCTTCGCGTGGGCCCTGCAATTATTATGACTCCAGCATTACCAGGTATACCCACTGAATACAACTTGGTCGAGAGGGACATTATGCAGGCAAACAACTTGCCCAAATCAGCATCGAGCATGGATCCAACTGAGGATGTACCCCTCGGGAGGCAAGAGCCTTCACCAGTATACTGTGGTACTCCGACTTAACAGAATGATCAACAGTGTGTCTTGTTTGGGGCAGCTACCATTCTGGGAAGGGGAGCCTACTAAATTTTGTGATACAGATTAAAATAATGAGAATAAAGCGTAAGGTGTGAAGGGTATAGAGCTGTTCTCCGGATTTGTCTCTATGGTGAAGAGCCTACACCATAGCCGCCCACAAGGTATTAGTAGAGTAGTTGAGGTGATTTCCAAAGCAGCGTGAATATATTTTAAACTGCTTTGAAAGCCATCATCAAGACTTTCTTCTCCCTCACTCTCAACAATGTTTATCAGGATGCAGGACAGATACTTATTTTTTTTTATTTTCAGTACAACTGACTTCTTTTATAACACACATCTGTTCGATGTCAATATGAATCTCTGGTAAAAAGACACCATTTCATCATTGAATATCTCACAGACTTCACTAACTGACATTGTTGGGTCCGTGAAAGTCTCAGACGAGACAGAAACCGAGACAATGATCCCCGAGACAGAGACACTTGTTCCAGAACGGCCGAGACCAAGTCTAGACCGAGACCAAGACATTAGCGTCCAAGTCTGAGACCAAACACGAGACACACAATCACTGTCCCGAGGCATGTCTCAAGACACCCAACACTGTAAATGCTTGAGTATAATGCGGAGAGGGGGGGGGGGGGGCTTACAGATGTGGGACCTTTGCCATTTTGGGGCGCCCGGCCGTCAATTCTGAATTTTGTTTACTTCTACCCCTTTCTGCATATGTATTTGGGTGTGTTTTCTCTGATTGTTAAATAAAAATTAAAAATCTACAAACTGTATTTCAAGGTATCCAACCCTGAATCTCTACTCTCTTTCGGGTTCTTTTTACTTTCAGAATAAAAACAATGTGATTTTATTCCACAGAATGAAGTAAACCAGTGAGATTAACTCGTCAAAACTGAGTTCTTTTTCAGTGTCTCGCAGATGTCTCGGCCTCCGAGAAACGAGACATTTCCCTTCGAGACAGAGACCGAGACCAAGACATTGGCGTCCGAGACGGAGACGAGACACACAACTACTGTCTCGAGACCGAGATGTGTCTCAAGACACCCAACACTACTAACTGAATATGAATCCCACTTGCTCCATCTTTAGGAAATGTACATGTTGCTAGCACAGTCATGCTAGGCCTAGTTTTTCATTATCCTTACAAACAAAAACCAACACAATTTTGTGAATTATGAATAGCACACACGGCCTATACAAGTGTAATGAGAGCTGCCCCTACTTTGTAGTATTAGTTTACACTCTAAAACAAACTAGTTAAAATGACTAGATTAAGGTGCAACTGGTTGAAATGCATTATGTCTACTCACAAACCTTACTATTCTATTCAGAATATGACTGCGTTCTAGTCATTATACGACTAGAAGATAGTCCAAACTGACGAGAGTAATAATTGCATCTAGCTGACTTTTTAATGTAGTTTTTAACTAGTTCGTTCTAATAGTGTATGTTACCTGTGAGGATGTAGGTGAGCTACTAAGTTCAGTGAAGAAATCATCATGAAGATGATTAATGAGAGCTCCCCCTACTTTGTAGTATTAGTTTACACTCTAAAACAAACTAGTTAAAATGACTAGATTAAGGTACTGCTGGTTGAAATTCATTATGTCTACTCACAAACCTTACTATTTTATTCAGAATATGACTGCGTTCTAATCATTATATGACTAGAAAATAGCCCAAACTGACGAAAGCAATAATTGCATTCAGCTGACTTTTTAATGTAGTTTCTTCAACTAGTTCGTTCTAATAGTGTATGTTATCTGTGAGGATGCAGGTGAGCTACTAAGTTCAGTGAAGAAATCATCATGAAGATGATATTCCACTATTCGTAAGTCCACAAGGCATGGTAGAGAGCAGAGAAACTTGGCTAGCTGCTTGGAAGCCTATTTGCTCACTTGTAGGGACTCGCGAGCATAACTGAACATGTATATCATTTGGATCTGTTGGGATAGAAACATTGTCACCAGTATGTATAGTATGCACAATATCTCCGGTTAATGAATGAAGAATCAATCATGTATAAAGGACTAATTATAAACCATGTTTTCTCCCTTAAACATTAAACAGCAGCAAGAATATCTTCATATTTCTTAGACAAAAAGCAACCCCAAAACATTGCAACAAACAGACAGACTGAAAGAGGTGTATAAATTCAGAAAAAATATTGTGCTTCAATTCCCCAGGGAATTATATTAGTGTTGCTTTTCATGTAGGCCCTGCAATTATTATGACTCCAGCATTGCCAGGCACCCACTTAATGCACCCTGGTCGAGAGGGGCATTATGCAGGCAAACAACTTGCCCAAATCAGGATCGAACTGAGGACATACCTCTTATGTGGAAGGCAAGAGCCTTCACCAATATAGCGTGGTACTCCCTGTGATAAAGAATGACAGTGTGTTTTGATTGGGTCAGCTACCATTCTGGGAGAGGGGAGGGGGTGGGCTAAGGGAATAGAGTTGTTCTCCGGATTTGTCTCTATGGTGAAGAGCCTACATCATATATAGCAGCCCACAAGGTAATAGTACAGGAGTTGAGATGATTTCCAAAGCAGCGTGAATATATTTTAAACTGCCTTAAAAGCCATCATTAAGCCTTTTTTCTCTCTCTTACTCTCAACAATGTTTGTCAGGATGCAGGACAGACACTTATTTTATTTTTAGTTTAATTGCCCTCTTTCATAACACAGATCTGTAAGATGTTATAACGAGTCTCTAAGTTCAGTGAAGAAATCATCATTAAGATGATATTCCTCTATCTTTAAGTCTTCAAGGCATGGAAGAGAGCAGACAAACTTGGCCAGCTGCTTGGAGGCCGATTCGCTCACTTGTTGGGACTCGCGAGCATAATTGAACATGAACATATTTTGATTCCGTTGTGATAGAAACGTGATAGTCATTATAGTATGAACAATATATCCAGTTAATGAATGTGCAATCAATCATGCAAAGGACTAATTATGGACCATGTTTTCTGCCTTAAACATTGCACAGCAACATTTACATCTATCAGTTATACTTGTGAAAGGTGTAAAAAAACTCAGCTTTGTCAAGATATATTTCTTCATGTTAGCATCAGTACGCTTTAATAGTGGTGCACACTGTAAAAGCTTAATTTTTTTTTTCTAATGGCTTCATGTCAATAATGAGGCATATCCTTTGCTGTGCATACGATCTGACATGTTATCTCACCAACATGTCATGCTCGATTATAAGCAATTGAATACTTAATTTTTTTAGTAATTTTATTTTCGTAAATTGACATCACATCAGTACAAAATACATAACTTACAATAGACATGATAGATATGTGACACAAAATAATATTTCACATTTGTGAAAACTAAATACAGTTACAACAGATATTCATAAGGCCCAGGACAATGATTTTAAGATCAGGTAGGGCCAACAGGTGTATGAATTGAATTGAATTAATAGAACTTGAAATAGATGGGTTAAATCATAGTAAACTGGAGGTCTTTGACTATTATAATAGGATACAATTATCAAGTAAAAGAAAAAAAATGATGTTGGGTATCGATGACCAAGGATTGAGTAAGTGTTTGGAATGGAAAGTAATCAGGGAGAGAGACAGAGAGAGAGAGAGAGAGAGTGAGAGAGAGTAAAGAGGAAGGGTTGGATAGGGGGGATGGAAAGGTTGACAAAATTCAGGGCAGGGAATTGAAAGGTAGAATGAGAGTAAAGGATCTACCATGACGGATCGCTGTTTATCGCATGGAGAGTTGGCTGTAAACATATAGTACAAATTACAAGATATATTTTCATATGAGCTGTTGGGAACATATTATGGCAAATATAGCTGAAAAAAAATATAATACTTATAAATTATAGTTCTATATGAGCTGTTGTGGGAGTATAATTATTATGGCAATTAGCTGTAAAATATAATGCTAATTATAAACGATATTTTCATATGAGCCAAATACTTTTGATGTCGAAAAACAAGTTTATCACTGTGCATCAAGGAGATTTCTTTAACGAAATTTCTGTTGCTGATTATCTTTACTTTTTTTCATCGTGACCGTGGTAATAACATTTCTGTAAAGAGTTTAATAGACACATCTAAGAGATTAAACGCTTTATAAATGCAGAATATTATTATCTTATAAATAAGATGTTGATAAGGAATGAGGTAAGATTATAATAATAGTTATAAATAACTATTTGCTCTTATCTTCTCTTGAAGAGAAATGTATATATATAGGTATTGCATGGTTTCGGTACATACGGATTAATCATTCTATAATCCATGGTATCAATAATACAGAGCAGTCCCATCAACCTTCGAATGGAAGGCTCCGCCAAATATCAAATCTCCCTGCCTTTGTTTTGATTTTTGTGTTTTGTTTTAGTTGTTTGCTTTTGTTTGCTGTTAAGTGTGCATATGTGTTTATTTTCTGTCTGTAATTCATTTTCCTTTCTTGCTAGCTTTATTATGCACGTAAAGGAATGACTGTTCTCCCCTACCAGAAAATGCTGGATCAATAATTATCTTCAACATGTTTTACAGACGGATTCGGAATCCCTATAATGTACTTCTACTATAATTATTTACATGTGTTTCGTGTGCTGCTGGATAACACTTTCTTTGCTGTTTTTACCTTAGAGAAAGAAGCACGATCAGCAATCACTTTGTAGAACTCATCGTGAAAGGTACACCAGTTAATCTTCAGGTCTGTAAGGCAAGGCAGGAAGGAGATAAACCTCCCAAGAAGGCAGGATACTAAATGGTTGTCATGTAATTGTAGGCCTCCAACTTGAATCGTATGAATCTGTGAAAGTAGAAATGCACAGAGGACGCAACGCATTAGACAAGAAATATGGGGTAAAAGGATGACAGGAATATTTTGATATAACATCAGAACTTTCCAGATAATCATATCACATATTGGGATGCTTTATACAGTTCAAGCCCTCAGTAATGTTTGTGTTAAAGTGATAATCAGGGAATTACCATAGATTAAATAAAGATAATAGAGGTCATTTTTTTAGGTTGTGGGGAGAATTCAATTTTTCTGACTGCTTCATGGCAATTCATGAGGAATATCTTTCGTATATGTTTTGACATATTATCTTATTAACATGTCACGCTTAAATAAGCAATTACATACCTCATTCATTATTTTAAATTTACTTTTTTGAAGGTTTTTAAAATCTGACTTAACATATTTTTGATGTCAGCAAAAATAAGTTTATCACCACGCATCAAGAAGATTTCTTTAACAAAATTTCTTTTGTTGACCATTATTACTTTTACTAATTTTCTTATTTATAACTATTTGCTCTTATCTTCTTTAAGAGGGATAGGCGTTGCATAGTTCCGTTACATATGTATTCCATTATTTTATACTTCATGGTATCAATAATACAGGGCAGACCGATCAACATCCTAATGGAAGGCTGCACCAATCATCAAATCTCCCTGCATTTGTTTTGATTTTTGTTGGGTATGTTTGCCTTTCTGAGTGCGTATATTTATGTTGTGTGTGTAATTCATTTTCATCCAGTGCTAGCTTCATAGTTGAAAAGGAATGATTGTTTCCCTTGCCGGAAAATGTTGGATCAGCATAACATACTTTAACATGTTTAAAGACGGATTCGAAATCCCTATAACAACCCAGTTCTACTAAATATATCTATTTACATAATGTGTTTCGTATGCTGCTGGATAACACTTTCTTTACTGTTTTTACCTTGGAGAAAGAAGCACGATCAGCAATCACTTTGTAGAACTCATCATGAAAGGAACAACGGTCAATCTTCAGGTCTGTAAGGCAAGGCAGGAAGGAGATAAACCTCCCAAGAAGGCAGGATACTGAATGGTTGTCATGTAATTGTAGGCCTAGAACATGAAACGTATGAATCTGTGAAAGTAGAAATGCACAGTAGACACAGCGCATTAGTAACAGTAAAAGGATGACAGGAATAGTTTGATATAACATCAGAACTTTCCAGATAATTATATCACATATTGGGATGCTTTATACAGTTCAAGCCCTCCCAGTAATATTTTTGTGTTAAAGTGATAATCAGGGAATAGTCATAGATTAAAATAAAGATAACATAGGTCATTTTTGTATATTGTGGGGAGAATATATATTTTTTTGATATCTTCATGTCAATTAATGGTGAACATCTTTCGTTTCCCCTGCTGGAAAATGTTGGATCTGCATAACATACTTTAACATGTTCAGGGATGTTTAAGGACTGATTCGAAACAGTTCTATATATATAGAACTGTATATATATATATATATATATATATATATATATATATATATAATTTATATACTGTGTTTAGAACGCTGCTGGTTTTTTTTTTCTTTTCTTGTTTTTTTTTCTTTTCTTTCTCTTCTTTCATTCTTTACTCTTTTCCCCTTTTCATCCTTTTACCTTTTTTTAGGGGATTAAAAGGGGGCCATGTCATTTTTTGAAGGAGAATTATTGGGGGATGATAATACAGGCCATACCTAAAATATCCCCCATCTCCCCCCCCCCTCCGGCTTCGACCCCCATTCCCTCATCTTCTTTCCGCTAAGACAGACGTATCGTAAATTTTCATAATTAACGCTATCCAAATATAGGATTCAAAATGGCAAAATGATTACATGAAGATCAAAATACGAGAGATACTATCTCAATGAAAAATGTAGCAAAAGTGAAAAAGGGAACATGTAAAATGTAATTAACATATTAAGAAGAAAATTTTAAAAGTAAATAAAACCCTTAAAGTAATGATAATGATGATAACGATGACAACAATAATAATATGAATGATGATGATGATGATGATGATGATGACGATACTACTATACTACTACTATTACTATACCATTAATAATGACAGAATAGGTCTAACAGCCATGTTGGTATGTCTTCCCAAATAATATTTACAATATATAGATGGCCATTAAATGATTCGGGTGTCTCCTTCCAAACTGAAATCCCCTAATCGCGAAAGCAAGAAACAAAACAGAATTGAAAAAAAAAAGGATTGGAGTATAACTTATAGTATATAATATTCCCACTCAAATTCTTGTAGGCAATACCCAAACAGGCAGATTTCTGGAATCCTTAACTTCTGAGAAAGTTTTGAGGGCTGCATATTTACTCATTACCAGGACAATGTTACTCCCATCACCCCATACAGACCGTGATAGCCCTGACTTGATTATTCCGACACAAGTACTAACCTTTGAGTCCACCTCTCTACCATGTAAGTCTAGAATTAATTCCTCGCTGCTACTTCTATGGAGTGATTTATGACTAACATACAGCTCACGGACACACGTTTGATGGCAAAGCGCATCCATCAATTCTGGTGATGATGCTCTACTATAACCTATAGCTTCAAAAAGATCTAACCTTTCTTGCTCCTGTTGAAAAAGACAAAGAGCCTAGTCATTAAGTTTCCGAGGGTATATATTACAGTGATTGTTGCATGACATCGTGTAAATGCCCAAAGAATATTGTAGGTAATTATTTGGGCCCTATGTACTTTAGTTGCAAAATTAATAATCAACGGACAGATGAATAAATGAATGTAAAATGTGGATGCAATTTTGAGATTTTCTTTCTTTTATTGAAAAATTTGATATACAGAAAGATAATGAAATGAATGCCCGAAAAAATCTGCGGAAATTTAAGGAAGAAGCAATAATCTCGTTCCAGCATTTTCTGTGAAAGTCAGCCGAATATTCATTAAGTGGGTTGTTATGAGTACAGTCACTATACCATGATTTACCATCATTGCAAAATAATGATAATTTGGAATAGGCCTACATGTTTTTGTCTTATTGAACGATTACATATCATGTTTACTACAGTGGTACAAGAGTAATAATATAAACTCACTAAGAATGCGAGCGTTTCTTTTAATTTCAGTTTGCCACTTTGCTGCAAAGACATCACACTCCCTATGATTAATCATAAGATTTAAACACAAAACAACATAGGCGGTGTTCGGATAAGATGTTACACAGAAAGAATGCGCCCATAACATACGAAAATTGAATTTACCGAATCATGCTGAAGTGTTATTTCAATCTTCTTCTCCGATGATATTTTACTAGCAAGAGGATCCAATTCGTCATCCGTGAAACATTTGAGGAAACTAAAAAATAAACCAGGTATGAAGGCGAAAATTACTTGGAGTCATTTTTAATTCATTCACAACTCAAAATACCACAGTTCTAATGCCATTCTCCTAATGAGACAACAACTATGATAATGGAAATCAATCATCTCACCGTATTGTTTTAATATGCATGTGGTTTTCCAATGAACGTAGTATAGCTTCGCAGCGAATGTTGCCAATTACAACACCTTCAAAGGTCAGATTGGTGAGATGGGGGAATGAACCTGAGAAAAGCTGTCCAAGGGAACCGGGTTCACCAATGAGAGGGACAGGGTTGCATTCATCATCCTTCAAACGCTCGTACACTTGTAGTCCTATTTCGAGCATTGATAGGTTTGAATGTGCCAGGTGTTTCATGATACAAGGCGAGACAGTCTGGAGAGTGTCTAGGTGGAGGTGTTTCAGTTTGGGAAATAGGGTTTCGATGGTAAAGTTAAACCTCTTTAGGGCATTAATAAACCGATGATCTATATGTAGCTCTTGGACTGAGTTGATGGACTTCTCTCTCTGTAAGAAAAAATGAAAATATGCACTACAAAGTAGAGGTCTGATAAAATATGTGTTATTTCTCTTACAAAAATGTCTGCAAGATTATTATATAATTCAATAAAATAATGGTGATGTGTATAAAGAAATATATGTATTCGCTTCGATTCAACTTCCATTTATTTATTCACTATTTCAATCATAAATATGTAGTCAATTATAACAGAATTAACAGAAGTAAGCGATGATAAAAACAGTTACAATGATGTATTTCCATCGATCCAAGTGTAATGTATCACAATATCATTGATATTTCGATATAAGCTTGATAACTTATCAAGCTTTTGCTACATTATCAATTTCATAGCATTTAGCCTTACTTGAATTATCTTTCTGTTATTTAAATCTATGCACAAGTGTATTTGTAGGGTGCAATGGTTAAGTCACGCAAAATTATACTGCCTTTCCAGGAAGAAATATGAATCACTGGAAATTGCTCTCCAAACTTTGTGAAATCACCGCTACCTTCTCAATTATATCCCGCCTGCTGGCAACGGGACCTCAAAAGACACTTTTAACGTACAACGTTTATGTATCAATCCTAACTGGCTATAAACAAATAAAATTTTAACACCATTATATTCCCCTAAAATGAAATGTTACATATCTTTGAAAATACTAATCATTAGCATGATGAAAATTTAACCTGTGCAAAACAAAAAGAGGCTCCAAATTTTACGCACACGTAGTTTTAAACAGAGATAGCTATTACAAATAAAATGACCGTTTTCAATTCGAAATTACAAATAAGAAATGAGACTTCTATGTGGTTATAAGAAAAGATAGCATTTTCTTTTCTGACCTTTCATCTAACATCTATCTTTCTTCCACTGTAAGAACCAACTGCCTTTATAAAATTACGACTCGTGTTCCCTTCGAATGCCAATTTTTTCGACTCTCTATTCCAATGTGGAGGTCTGGAAATAGGTGCAGAATTTGAACTCCTAGATAAGTTTTGAACGTACAACATTACCTTTACAGCAGAAACATGCTTAAGCAGAAGATAGAAATCGTCATGGATGAATGTCCTCGCAAGAGTTAAGGTTGTTAATGAGCTCGGTGAAGAGAGAATGTCCGCTAGGTCACGGGATACTGTTGGGCCACATAGTCTGTCTCTTATTACCAAAGTGTCCTGACAAACAATGAAATTACAAAAAAAAAAAAAAAATTGTGAAAAAAAGAGGTGAACTGTCAAAGACGATAGACCATTCAAACTTACGGAGTTATTTGATCATTGTGCTTTCAAAAGGCATAGGTCTACATTTACAGGCCTACCATTTCTCCAAATGCCATGTATTTTTCTTTTTAATCTTAATCAATTATATAAAATTGTTGTCCTTTCATATAGGGAAAAGGTCAAATCATGATGGATAGTTACCATAGCGCATTTTTCCATTATGAATAGATACCCAGAAAGCGTATGTGCAGACATGTCTTCTTCTATGGTCAGAGTCTTTCCTCCTGTAAATATTTCTTGTCCAACCGTTTTTCCTAATGTAGCATCGTGTGCTTCAAAGGTAACATCTACGAGGAGATGTTCATCATCACCATCACCATATGACAGCTTGGCCATAAGTTGAGAAATAATATCGAGTCCCACATCATTCGCTTGAGATGCAGTAAAATACAAAAGGTATTGAAACTCCCTTGGATCATATTGCAATATGTTTTTCATAACATTCCCGTACTCTCCGCGGTTAAGATTATAGAGGGAAGCCAGATAGAGAGCTGAAACATATTCTTGGAAAAGTTTGTGAGGAAAGAATACACAGGACGTCACAGGTTGTGTTGTGTTTTTAGATCTTTCCCATCTTGAGGAGACTCTGTCTTCTCTACTCAAAACTCCAATTTTACAACATGCGTCCATTGCCTCATGACATGAGCTGAAAGAATCTTCATTAAATGATAACTGCCGTTCCAAGAGTCCAGTGAAAGCAATTGCACTGATTTCAAAGAGAAAGTTATCTAGTTTTTTAATTTCAGAGCTCACTAGCTTTTCTTCGACACTCTTGTGGATTTTCGATACAAAATGGTCTTTCAGAAACATGATCATTTGCTTAAACAACTGAGAAAATGTTTTGAGCTTGCGAATCATTTCTCGTCTCTCGCTTGTGGAATCTCGCCATAAGATGCAGAGCATTGCCACATAAATAGGAAAAGGGGCCATATTTTCTTTTATCACGTCGTTGTCTTCAATAAATTTGATTAATTCTGCTCCAACATTCTTATCATCTGCAAAGTACTTCTTAATGTAGGAAGAAATATTGTTTGAACTAAATCCTTGCACTCCGATAAAGGAATATGGCTTACAAAGTCCTTGGTGTGATTTAATCTGGTTTGCTTTCCATGGCCTCGTTGTAACAAGCACAGTGCATTCTTTGAATTTCTCTGATCTTAGAATTTTAGCGATGTCAGATCCATGTCTGAGGATATCTCCACTGTATTCATCTAAGCCATCAAATACGATAAATACCTTAGAAGGCTTAGCTAATATGTACTTGTCGATCTCCTCCGGTTGAGCTGTATTGCCGTCAGAAAGGTATCCCTTTACAATTTCACCAATTGTGTGGCCATCTTGAATGTCACGCATAGGGATAAGCAGAACCCATTCAAACTGTTGGAATTCTTGACAGTCATTGCACCAGTCCCAAGCTATCTTGGAACAGAAAGTAGTTTTACCTGCACCTCCTTCGCCTTCTACCATGAGACGTTTCGACAATTCATTGTTAACTTTCGTTCTTAGAAGATTTTTGTACTCTAATGGTGTTCTGGATTGTTTACCATCAGCTTCATTTCTGAGCAACACTAAATTCGTGTAGATTTTCTCGAATTCAAATGTGGAACGGAAGTCAAGTGGGTCGGTCTTGATCTTGCACATGTAGGTGCGGTAGAATGTCTTGAAATCCTGAGCACATCGATTAACCTGTTCTTCTGTGAGCAGAGATGTATTATGTTTTCCTCCATTCGCAGCTGGAGCTGCATAGTGTAAAGAACAAAAGAGCACATTTCTGTTAATAAATGATAACTCCTACAATTTCATCCATATGATTGCGTTCCATCAGCGTGACTACATATGGGATATACCTTCAAATACATTCGAAACACCCAATGGACAAAACCAGAATTAGAAATTGACATTGTCTGCATGTTTCTTAGGAGAATCGTTCACTTATTGTGCCCTTTACGCGTTTGAAACTTTGTTTAATTTTATTCCTCTTATTTCCACCGTCTATTTATTATGAAGGGTCCTAATCGGAACATTCAATCGATGGAAAAGAGAGTATGAGTATTAGGGAGGAGAAAGAGAGCATTTATTCATTTTCAGTGTATCCGTTACAAGTCAGCTCATACATTTGTTAGAAATATTACAAATTCATGTTCAACTTGCTGAAATATCCTAAAACAAAATATGCTTTGGAGTTTACTTAGAGTATGGTCTATACTCCCTAATGACCAGTTGGTTGATCATGTTTTGATAGGCCTATTGAGATGAAAATTTGTAGATTTGAGTCAATAACACATTCCAATGAGAAACGTAAATACGTAACGTATCAACAGAATTACCTAGATTTTTTTTTAACTCAATGTACCACTATTATCTCAAATATACCAAGGAGAGCTTTCTCAATTCTATCTTGATTATGAAGCAGAGGGGAGATGTTGTACCACTAAATCATGAAAATTTAGGCCCTACTTGTTTCCGAGCCAGTTGTAGATGCTCAGAATCTCAGCGTTTTCGTTTTTATACTTTCACTTACCGGGAGTTGAGTTTTCTGGTGGAAGATATCGTCCTGCAAAAAAAAAAAAAAATGAGAAGAAAAGAAATATGATAACTCAATAGGGCATGAACCATCGAAAAAGGTCGTATCTTGAGGGAAGATGTGGTTTCACTTGGCAAAGAGGGCAACACTTAACATGCTCAAGAGAACACAAAAAGGCAAACAGAAAAGGGAGAAGGGACGTCGGAGCAGTCATCAACATAATGATTATCAACCATCTTTTTAAACGACCACCTTCGCGAATTGAATTTCTGGCGTACGCGTGATGATGGTGATTATAAAAATGATAAAATGAAGGGTTTTACAGAAAATGATACTAATAATCTAAAGTGTTCGGTTTGTTCCCTCAGGTGTTTTCCTCACGGTCTCCTCATTTCGTACCCTATGTGAAAGCACAGCGTTTATTCTTGTTTTAAAATTTGCAAGGAATTACCATGATTACCTTTGTTCTAAAGTTTTCATAAGCATCTATACAGGATGGCCCAGATAAAAAGCTTGGCGTGTGACATAATTCACATAAGTTATCATATTTTGTTTTATTGGTTAAAAGTTCCTTTTGACGATGACACCAAGAAATTCAAGTTTGGGCGCAAGCCGTTTTGGTTCTATTTGAAGCAGTTGGATTTAAACATTAGAGGTTTGAAACTTTATTTTTAAGTGTCCTGTAGTTTTTGGATCAGGTGCCTCTCCACCCATAAAATTGCTAAGGAGAATCGAAAGAAGAAAGCAAACCTATGAAAAAGAATAAGGAAAAGCTGACAGTCAAGACGCTAAAATCCAACAACGCTATACGATCTGTGCACCTGCCATTACGCCGGCTAGTTCCCCGTCAAAGCTTACACCCAAGTTTTTTTTGCAGATGATATTAGAAAAAGAAAGGAAGAATGGCAGGAGAATATCCTAGCGTACACGACTCCTTCTCCTCATGTACCTACCTTCTAACAGTTTCCTTCCCAATGCATCTAAATTAACACTCCTGAGTTTGTCAGCTAGGACTTCCTTGTAATTGGTGCCATCTCTCTGCTTGAGTCCCCAGCTGCAGATGATCTCTAACAATGATTTAGGCACGTCTAACAGGTTCTTGGATAGAACAGATTTACTTTGTGCTTGACAGAACCCTAAACTATTACACAGGACTGAGTAGTACCCTGGAGATATTTCATCGACTAGTGACATCAACTCTCTCTCTAACTCCAAATTCCATGCAGGCCTGAGAAAAAAAAATGCATAGAAATCAGCTAGCTGAAGAAACTAAATTCTCTATTTGGTAATTATAAAAATAATAATGAAAATAGTAACCATATATAAAATGATAATAATCATAAAATTTAAAAATAATCAACATCATAATAGTAAAACCATACGTAGATGATAATCATCGTATTGTTACATAATAATTTTAAAGAAAATAAACCTTCCTGCCCTGTAATCATGTCAATCAAATAAATTTAAAAAGTTGCTTCTCTTGGAACATCGATCGTATCACCGGTTTTGTTTCCTTCTGAATAAATAATTCATTAATTAAACCAATATAGCTAAACAGAATGAGGGACAAAGGGGCAATCCACCCTTCCACATACCAGCAACTATTACTTATAAGCATGGGACAAATTATGGTTCACATACATGTGTATTCTTGACTTACCCTTCACGAGGACCTGGGTTGAGCTCAACATCTCCAGACTTTAAAAGAAGCAGTTCGGAGATAGGAGGCTGTTCAGGAATCAAACCGGTCTTTGATATCAAGGACAGTCGATGGCACAATGATGAAAATCTTCCAAGCTCTTTTTCCTGAAAAAAAAGTTGTAGCCATTGGTGTAGACAGGTCCTCATACCTGGGGGGATGATTGACCCATTGGTACATATCTTTCTACACACATATGAGTCGCTTAAAAATGTGTGTATGTGTGGGGGGGATGCATCCCCCCCCCCCCCGCACTATCTACGCCCCTGGGTGTAGTAGCACTTAATCTTAGAATTAAATAGCTTGAACCAATAACAAATAAAGTGCATTTAGAAAATCATAAAAGGCATTAAAGTTTTAAACATAGTTGAATATTAGAGTTCAATAGATAATTATTTACTTTTCCTTATACTGCATTTTCTGTCTTATTGTCTTTCATTAACCCATAGAGGTACGGTGTCACCTTTAGGTGACACTTTTGCAGTATCTGTTGGTCCAGTGCTGGGCAGTACATATTGTACATGAGGAGAAAAGGAAAAATGCACTGACAAATTTGAGCCCATTCCCATCACTGTATGGTGTGGCGTTCTCGAATTAGAGCAGTGTAAGTGTAACTAATCATTAAACTCTTTAAATTGGCAATGCAGTGAATAATATATAATCATTATTTGTGTGTTCAAATTGGCAATTTCAGATTCAATTTTACAATTATATTTCATTTTGGTTTATGTTATATCCATATTTATTTTTTTCAAGCTATGTAAACGTGGAAAAAATAATTTGTATTGCCAATTTGAGGATTGAAGATGATTAATTTAGAACTCAAGAAAGCTCTGTACTGCTATGGGTTAATGAACATTTTGAAAGTCAGAAAATAAACCCACCTTTCTAAGTCGTTCGTCGTTGTAAAAGGACATTGAGATATCTTCTACGATCACATTGCCCTCCCCTTCTACTAGTTCACTGGTGTGGAGATCCTTGACGCTGCCGTCATCTGGAGTGATGAAATCTTTTACACTACAACCCTCCTGATTGATGGGATCTTTGACGCTACAACCCTCCTGATTGATGGGATATTTGACGCTACAACCCTCCTGATTGATGGGATCTTTGACGCTACAACTATCTGGTGTGATGAGATGTTTGAGGCTACAACTATCTGGTGTGATAAGATCTGTGACGCTGCAATCATCTAGTGTGATGAGATCTCTGACGCTGCAATAATCTGGTGTGATGAGATCTTTGACGCTGAAATCATCTGAAGTGACGAGATCTTTGACGCTACAATCCTCCTGATTGATGGGATCTTTGACGCTACAACTATCTGGTGTAATGAGATGTTTGAGGCTACAATCATCTCGCGGGATGAGATGTCTGACGCTAGAATCATCTGGTGTAATGGGATGTCTGACGCTAGAATCATCTGGTGTGATGAGATCTTTGAGGCTAGAATCATCTGGTGTGATGGGATGTCTGACGCTAGAATCACCTGGTGTGATGAGATGTTTGAGGCTAGAATCATCTGGCGGGATGAGATGTCTGACGCTAGAATCATCTGGTGTGATGGGATGTCTGACGCTAGAATCATCTGGTGTGATGAGATCTTTGAGGCTAGAATCATCTGGTGTGATAAGATCTTTGACGCTGCCACCATGAGGTGTGATGAGATCTCTGACGCTGCAATCATCTGGTGTGATGAGATCTTTGACACTGCAATCATCTGGTGTGATGAGATCTTTGACGCTGAAATCATCTGAAGTGACGAGGTCTTTGACGCTACAATCCTCCTGATTAATGGGATCTTTGACGCTACACTTATCCGGTGTGATGAGAGGTTTGAGGCTAGGATCATCCGGTGGGATGAGATGTCTGACGCTAGAATCATCCGGTGTGATGGGATGTCTGATGCTAGAATCATCTGGTGTGATGAGATCTTTGAGGCTAGAATCATCTGGTGTGATAAGATCTTTGACGCTGCCACCATGAGGTGTGATGAGATCTCTGACGCTGCAATCATCTGGTGTGATGAGATCTTTGACGCTGCAACCATCTGGTGTGATGAGATCTTTGACGCTGAAATCATCTGAAATGACGAGGTCTTTGACGCTACAATCCTCCTGATTGATATCTAGGACGCTACAACTATCTGGTGTAATGAGATGTTTCAGGCTACAACTATCTGGTGTGATGAGAACTCTGACGCTACAATCCTCCTGATTAATGGGATCTTTGACGCTACAATCCTCCTGATTTATGGGATCTTTGACGCTACAACTATCTGGTGTGATGAGATGTTTGAGGCTAGAATCATCTGGTGGGATAAGATGTCTGACGCTAGAATCATCTGGTGTAATGCGATGTCTGACGCTAGATTCATCTGGTGTGATGAGATCTTTGAGGCTAGAATCATCTTGTGTGATAAGATCTTTGACGCTGCCACCATGAGGTGTGATGAGATCTCTGATGCTGCAATCATCTGGTGTGATGAGATCTTTGACGTTGACGTCATCTGAAGTGACGAGATCTTTGACGCTACAATCCTCCTGATTAATGGGATCTTTGACGCTACAACTATCTGGTGTGATGAGATGTTTGAAGCTAGAATCATCTGGTGGGATAAGATGTCTGACGCTAGAATCATCTGGTGTAATGGGATGTCTGACGCTAGAATCATCTGGTGTGATGAGATCTTTGAGGCTAGAATCATCTGGTGTGATAAGATCTTTGACGCTGCCACCATGAGGTGTGATGAGATCTCTGACGCTGCAATCATCTGGTGTGATGAGATCTTTGACGCTGAAATCATCTGAGGTGACGAGATCTTTGACGCTACAATCCTTCTGATTGATGGGATCTTTGACGCTACAACTATCTGGTGTGATGAGATGTTTGAGGCTAGAATCATCCGGTGGGATGAGATGTCTGACGCTAGAATCATCTGGTGTGATGGGATGGCTGACGCTAGAATCATCTGGTGTGATGGGATTTCTGACGCTAGAATCATCTGGTGTAATGGGATGTCTGACGCTAGAATCATCTGGTGTGATGGGATTTCTGACGCTAGAATCATCTGGTGTGATGAGATCTTTGAGGCTAGAATCATCTGGTGTGATAAGATCTTTGACGCTGCCACCATGAGGTGTGATGAGATCTCTGACGCTACAATCATCTGGTGTGATGAGATCTTTGACGCTGAAATCATCTGAGGTGACGAGATCTTTGACGCTACAATCCTTCTGATTGATGGGATCTTTGACGCTACAACTATCTGGTGTGATGAGATGTTTGAGGCTAGAATCATCCGGTGGGATGAGATGTCTGACGCTAGAATCATCTGGTGTGATGGGATGGCTGACGCTAGAATCATCTGGTGTGATGGGATGTCTGACGCTAGAATCATCTGGTGTGATGGGATGTCTGACGCTAGAATCATCTGGTGTGATGGGATTTCTGACGCTAGAATCATCTGGTGTAATGGGATGTCTGACGCTAGAATCATCTGGTGTGATGGGATTTCTGACGCTAGAATCATCTGGTGTGATGAGATCTTTGAGGCTAGAATCATCTGGTGTGATAAGATCTTTGACGCTGCCACCATGAGGTGTGATGAGATCTCTGACGCTGCAATCATCTAGTGTGATGAGATCTTTGACGCTGAAATCATCTGGTGTGATGAGATATTTGACGCTGAAATCATCTGAAGTGACGAGATCATTGACGCTGCAATCATCTGGTGTGATGAGATCTTTGACGCTGAAATCATCTGAAGTGACGAGATCTTTGACGCTAGAATCTTCCTGATTGATGGGATCTTTGACGCTACAACTATCTGGTGCGATGGGATGTCTGACGCTAGAATCACCTGGTGTGATGAGATGTTTGAGGCTAGAATCATCTGGCGGGATGAGATGTCTGACGCTAGAATCATCTGGTGTAATGGGATGTCTGACGCTAGAATCATCTGGTGTGATGAGATCTTTGAGGCTAGAATCATCTGGTGTGATAAGATCTTTGACGCTGCCGCCATGAGGTGTGATGAGATCTCTGACGCTGCAATCATCTGGTGTAATGAGATCTTTGACGCTGCAACCATCTGGTGTGATGAGATCTTTGACGTTGAAATCATCTGAAGTGACGAGATCTTTGATGCTAGAATCCTTTTGATTAATGAGATATTTGATGCTAGAATCATTACATTTCAGAAGCTCGTTGATGCTCCCATTAGCTGGAGTGAGTAGGTCCTTGCTACAACATTGAGACCGGGTCAGTAAATCGTGTATGCACTGATCGCATGAAGTAAGTAAGTCTTTGATATGAAAATTTCCCGGCGACTTAATGTAAGTTGCATGGGGACACTGTCTACTCTTCTTTAGATTAGCACCTTCCTGTCCGTTTTCTCCAATATTACTCTCATCTTCTTGCGCTTCCTGTTGGGAATCACTCATTTTTGCTTTTAGTCTCTCGCAAAGAATCTTCAGTCTCCGAGTTCTCTCTATCAGCAATTTCTCTTTCCTCTCCCTAATCGCATAGTCCCTGATCCAATGAACGAATGTTCCGATTCGGACCCTCCACTCACAAAGCGATACAGGCATATTGGCGGATGGACTGACTCAGAGGCAGGTAGGAAAATTCAAAATCTGAAAAAAAAAATGACAATACGCAGTCTCTATTGCACTATATCGACAAAAGAAGAAAAAGAGGAGGAAGAAGAAGAGAAAAAAAAAGATGAGCCCATCCAATGATATTGAAAACATGCAACAATACAAAGTTATCTTGTCTACTTCTTATCAAATCGCTCCGTCAAAATGAGTTTCTGCCTAATATATGAGCCCATTCCAAGAACTCGCTAGTTCCTGAACTAACGTACAAACGTGGTTTTTAGTTGCCTTTATCACTAGTTATATTTCACCAAACGGCAAAAAAGATATGTGATAATCAAAGCATCATGAGATGATGATTTGATAGTTTATTAGGACCTATTCACTTCTTAGATAATCGTGATCAACAACAATGGAACGTTAAAAAAAGAGGTGTTATTGACTTGCATCTCATTCTCATGCAGCCCGAGTGAAAATGAACTGCATGCATCTAGAGTAAAGGCATTCTATATTTTCAAAAATAGACGATTTTCAGCATGCACCTAAATGCTAAAAAGATAATGCTTTCGTAATGACTTCCGAAAATCAGCCTTCTATAGGGTTCTACATCATCATGATCATGTTATGAGATATGTAAACACTGGAGTGACATAAATCCGAGCAAGCTTGCTAGAGGATAAATCCTGGCACGGTTTCGACAGTGTAGGCCTACCTGTTTTCTGTTATCTAAATTCTTTCCAATAACTCGTCAGGTCTAGTACAGACTTTCTACGGAGAGGTGGGAGCGGTTCTGAAGGAATATCAAGAATTATAATAATAATTAAAAAAAAAACAATTGGTCTGAATAAAAAAATGAGGCAGCCCCCCCCCCCCAAAAAAAAAGGAGAAGAAGAAGAAAAAAAAACTCCAGTACGTAATTAGAGAGGTACAATTGATTACCTATTATAGGTTTAATTGTCTCAGGTCAAACTTTCAAAATGGCTACTTTTCAAGCTGCATGTAGCCAAACTGTTTTGATTTGCTATGATTATTATTGAGGAGCTGTATCATCATAGGTGAATAATCTTTCTGTATTCCAATAGTCAGAGGATCAGGGAGTTTAGTAAAGCGCATCATTGGTCACTTTATGTCGCATTTACACCAACGAAACCGACTCCAAACCGACCAATGGTATGTGATTGGAAATAACGTAATAGTTTTGATGGGTATGCAGTCGGTTTCGTTGGTGTGACTGCGACATTATCCAGGTTATCTTTTATCAATAATGTCCTTGGCATCCAATCATGACAATATAAAAATAACTTTTCACAGAAGAATTTTATTTCAATTTATGGATATTATTTCAACCAAGGCTGTTCCAGATTAGATAAAAAAATCGCTTCAAAGATGACGAGAAGACACTTATGAAATAGTCTCGGTTTTATGATCACTGCACTTTATTACTTACACATGGGAAACATCGTAAAACTCTTAACTGCTTATCTTTTCTCATTCATGATTTATTTTGTTATAGAAAAACATATCCACGTCCACTTCATTTGCAACAACAGCAGCAGCAACAATAACAACATGAAAGATGATATTGATGACAAAAAAAAAATTTTCATCACAACAGAAGAACAAATAAAAAAAAAATAACAGTGAATTCATTTGCAAACAATTCAAGAAGGAGTGTGATTTGTCCAGTGTTTTGAGGGTCCCTTTTGTTCAAACCTGGACAGAAGGGACTTATGACATCGTTTACAAAAATCCTTATTTCTTCGTGACTACTGGACCGAATCAGACGGGATCTTCACTGACTGATAGAGAAATAGGTATGGTTTCATAATCTAAAATGGCTTTTCATATTGAGAACTGATTTCGTTAATGACTGATGCTTATAGGCTCATCGTATTATTATTATTCTTTTTTTACAAACTTCTTTCTTGCCCTTTTGTAAGTTTTAAATACTTTTAAACTTCTATTTATTTGGTGTGCTTTAATAACTTTATGTGTATGAAACATACTGTATAACAACATATTTCCATGACATAAAGAGATTCCCTTTTCATGACGACAATAACAATTCAGAATACACTATACATGAAGCAGTTTATCATTGACTGTGTCTGAATGATGTGAAATATTAAAAAAAAAAAAAATCACAGCAGTAAACAGGGTGGCAAATGTTATTTTCTTTCTTTTTTGTATACAGCAAACCATTATTATGTGTGTCAGATCTCATGCTATTTCCCCATCTACTTCCCTTGAAATGATTGTTGAAGGTCTTGCTGACTACATGTATTATACCACGTGCCCATCACATACATGTACGTGACGGACTTTGAACATTATACATGTCAAACAGCAACAATAAGGTAAAAAATGCAGCAGAGTCCAGTACTATAAATGAGTAATCATGTTTGTTAAAATCATTCAAACTAGTAACACAAAATCAACTGTTCTGTGAATGCAGTTTACAATGTCCTAAGAATAGAAGTCAAAATGTGGCCACCTCTTGCGGCCATCCCCACTGACCACTCCCCATGACCAACCCCTATGCTATATACTGTTATTGTATATGGTGCTAGCATTGTATTTCAAAATCAACTTAACTTTATACAAGAATTTATTCCCATTTCAGTCACAGCATGATAAACATGCATGCTGTCACATCCGGAACTGTTTAAGTTTATTAAATT
>JAPZVO010001071.1:0-22709 GCA_029962745.1 Echinometra lucunter
GGAGAAAATCCTACCTTGGAACGCAAACGTCTATTCATGAATTCGAATGCAACTCTGATGAAATCGGCCGGAAAACTGTAATATAATTCTTATAATGATCTCTGTGATTCCTTTGTATATTATTTTGTATTTATGTATGATTAAGTTTGAATATCATTCATGGCCTTGCTAGAAAGCAGTTTCCAGCTCATGGCAGGCTTTTAAATCTAACATATGAAATAAAATGCAATTAAATTTACCAAAAAAAAAAAAGACTGGACAATAAAGAGAATTCGCGAAAGCAGTAATTCATAATTCAGTGTGCATTTTTTAAAATAATGATATCCCTTTTTTCTGGCAAGCTAAAGGGACTAAAATGTATCATGATCTCTGAAAACTTTGAAATCCATATATATCGCGTTTCTGAAATAAATACTTGTCTTTCAATGTGTCCGTTTGCCAAAACTCGAAAAAGAAAACACTCCAAAACAACTAATCAAAAACAAACAGGATTTTGTCAGTAGCAAGCTCTTAAGAGAGAGAGAGAGAGAGAGAGAGAGAGAGAGAGGGGGGGGGGGGGGGGGGGGGGAAAAGAAGGGGGGTGTGTGCCGGAAGGTAGGGAAGCTGTAGAGAAACTTCCATTTTCGCTCTTTTTTTCCTCAGATTCTGTCGTCACTTAGAAATGAGAAACCCAGCCAGAGGATGATTAAGCGAAGCGTGTTTACAGCAAAAAGGAAAATGGCATGAAATGTGTTAAATAATAGTCTCACAATGTCCGTTCTTGAGAGATACTTGTGGAAGATTATATTAAATTCCATCTGCATAAGATCCGGTAACTTCTAGTACAAAAAGGCTATAGCCTTCGTTGGGCTTCTCCGCGGTTCCCCTCACAGTAATTTTTTTTTGTAGTAGAGTGGCATAGCTCCGATTTCTGGCAGAATTGTGCACTTGTGTCTAAAAGCACCAAAATTGGTGCAGTTCTTAAAGAAGAGAAATATGGAAGCACTTTAAAAACTAAATATATGGTCTAATTTTAAAGGAAATAGCAATTTTAGATTTGCCAGGTAGATAACTCGCACCACTTCGGACACTGCGGTAATCACTATGAACATGACCGACAAAGAAAGTGGACAAAATAAACAACCTCTCATTCTGCCCTTCACAATGGTTCGGGTAGTCAAAAGAACATCCCTTCACTGCTATTATGTTTAATCAGTAGTTCCAGGTGAATATGCATGTTACACCTGTTCCACATATTTTAGATAATAGCAGTGAAGGGATGTTCATTTGACTACCAGAACCATTGTGATGGGTAGAATGAGGGGTTGTTTATTTTGTCTGCTTTCTTTGTCCATCATGTTCATAGTGAATGCTCCAAATACCCATTGTTAGCATAGGCCGTTGCAATCCAACGCACAAAAAGGGGATTTGTTGGACGAATTAAACAAGGGTAGTGGGTGTTGGTGCAGAAATCCGTATGACTGTTGGTAATTTCTGGGGGTTTTTTAATATAAAAGCAGTTATATTTGCATGTAATGCGTTTCGTTTGAAGACTAATACGGCGATTAGAATGATATCAAATGATGTAAAGTAATAGTGTACTTTTATGTATATTTTAATCACCTGGGAAATAGCTTTTTTTTTTTTTAAGCATTTCAAACTGTAAGTCCAGCAACATCCTATTATAGGTTTCCGGTCAGTTTCATAATTTTTCATTCAAGTTCATATTCCGAGCATTCAATTTCCCTCATTTCATACTGGCAGCGCTGAATCGGCTTTTATATTCCAAATCCGATCATTCATATTCACTATCCGAGCAATCAACTGTTCATTTGCGTCATTCACATTTGAAAATAGGAGCATGCTTTTTGAGCATTGAGCATTCAAATTCGTTTTCAAGCCCGCAACGGAATCTCGTTGGTCATGTCATATTCGTGAAAAGGCAACCATATTCCTTTTATTACGATTTCCCCTAATCCCCACCCCAAAAGTGCACCAGATTGTTCAATTTTAATTCTAACAAAACAAAAGCTGATAACATGGACAATAAATATCTCTTATTTGTTGTGTATTGATACCTTATTGCATGGCCGTACTCACATGGGGAGGATGTAGGGGCAGTTTGCTCCCCTAGATTTTTTAAAAAACCCTTTTTTCTATTTTTCCTTACCCTTTTATTGAGATTTTAACCCCAATCCACCCAAAATGTGCACAGATCGTTCAATTCCAATTCTAACAAAGCAAAAGCTCCTTCCTCGGTCGCTTGCTCCTTCCCTGCGTGTTCCCTCAAATATTATACAGAATATATTCTTGCCCCCCCCCTAGGGAAAAAATCCTGTGTACGGCCTTGTCTTTTAGCTTCCATATGAGAATGTGAGATCTTGTTGTTTGTCATTTGGTCTTTGAATTGATGCATTGTTTGGCAAGAATTTGTTTGGGTGTAGTCTTTTTTTTATCAATATAAGTTAGAAATGTCGTTATGCTTTTGGATGCATTGCTGACTGAGCCTTATCATATATATATACTAGTATATGAGAATCAGAGTTGGTAGTAGAATGCCATTAAAAATAAAATCATAGATTTTAAAAGAAAAAGGGGCATAGCTCTCAAAAATGAAAGGCGAAGTCACACTTTTCGTCAGTGCCCCACGGTGGTGACAAAAAGATGTAAATCAAATCCGTTTCTGAAACAGACGAAAAGCACGTCTGTTCATGGGCAGACGGATTGTGAAACTCACCTTTCAAAAGAAATCAACGCGCTGAAGATGGAGATGGTGCGAAGTAATAAGGCATCCCAAGACGCGTTGTCATGACTACAAAGATGACAATGGCGAATCTCCGGCTCCAAAACAGGAAAATCTGAAAAGGGATTTGATTACCATCTTTTGTCACACCGTGGGCACTGACGAAGAGTGTGTCTTCGCCTTTCATTTTGAGAGCTATGCTCCTTTTTCTTTAAAATCTATAATTTTATTTTAATGGCATTCTACTACCAACTCTGATTCTTGTATTATCTAGATGCCAAGCAGACTAATTTTCAATTCTATTTAGGTACTTTTACTGCTACTTTATGACTGTTGTCGGTGAGGCCCTTTTCAGATTTTCCTGTTTTGGAGCCGGAGATTCGCCATTGTCATCTTGCAGTCATGACAAAGCGTCTTGGGATGCGTTATTTACTTCGCGTCATATCCATCTTCAGCGCGTTGATTTCTTTTGAAAGGTGAGTTTCACAATCCGTCTGCCCATGAACAGACGTGTTTTTTCGTCTGTTTCAGAAACGGATTTGATTTACATCTTTTGTCACACCGTGGGCACTGACGAAAAGTGTGACTTCGCCTTTCATTTTTGAGAGCTATGCTCCTTTTTCTTTAAAATCTATGATCTTATTTTTTAATGGCATTTTACTACCAACTCTGATTCTTGTATTATCTAAATGCCAAGCAGACTAATTTTCAATTATATATATAAATATATATTAATGAAAAAGTACTGAAGGACAAATTATAAGAAAAGTGATATCATTATAAGGAATGGAAATTCAGAACAATATAGAAACTTCGAAAGGTGTAAACGGACTTCATAGAAACCAATGAAAATAGGATTTTTTTTTTCGTGTGTGTGTTCGGGGTGCGGGTGATTGTTTATATGTGGCTCTTTTCATCAGAACAACCAACGCTCGTCTCCATCTCCCCCTCATACGTTTTTTTTACCTCGCCCATTGACAATATGCACAGTGAGGAAGCAGATTTTCAACAAAAGTGAAATTTGGCCTATTTTTTTATTGATGATTATTGTTCATTCTACTGTGAGTTTTTTTTTTTTTTCATAAAAGTTGGCACATATCTTCCTGAAGTCACAAACAGGATCTTATGCCAAATTAAGTATCCAGTGCGGCACAGAGCAGGGACAAAGCGCTATACTTTCTTCTCATTTCATAATTTTCCTTGTCTCGTTTGCTCAGTGAAGCGTAAGAGATCGGGATTTCGATGAAAATCAATCAGACGAACTCCCCAAGAAGACTTATGATGGTTACCCAAATTAAGCAATTGAGTTTGTCCATAAGTGAAAAATTAGCTTTTCCAGTAACACGTGCTCATTGAAGGGTGAATTTTCATGACCACAATACCATGGGATCATTGATACACGGTCATATAAACATGCTTAAAATGTTATCAATATGATTTTAGTGCACAAAAATAAAACGATAATTACTTGATAATGTCACCATGGTGATATTTTGTTTTTATGTGTTCGTTCAACCGTGAATTAATAGGTATCAATTGCAAAAGTTGCAAACACCAATCCAAAACATGAATATATTAGATCAAATTTACCGCGCAAAAGATGTCAAAACTGCAGTTTTTTTCAATTTTCACTTTGTACTCACTCAAGCGTGAAATTTTGGCCCTCAGGTCATTTGGTATGTTGGGAAGCACATGAAATTCATAGTGCAATCCTTCAAACGCTGAAAACTTGAAATGTGTTCCGATATCCTTGATTCAAAGTCATGATATGATGTGTAGTCATACCTGCTTCAAATGATTTCATACGTAATAACAAAATATCACTATTGTTTCTTAGTGATATATCCAAAGTCCTTCCATTTCCTTTCACATGTCTCTCCAAAATTTGATACATCATTTTCAGGAGATATGTCAGGCTCCTTCAGTTGATGAAAGGCAATTTCATTTAGTTATTTCTTTATGACGATACAAGAACTAAAATTTCCACTAATATTGCTCTGTAATCTTTAGTTTCAAAGTAGATTTAGTTACAAACTAGTAAGTTGTAGTTCTTTCTTTGACAATTATAGTTAAAGTTGTAGTTGCCGTTCATTAACTATAACTTTGGGAAGGATATAGTTGGCAACTAAGCTTAGTAAGGGTTTTGTGAATAACTTTTGATTAGTTGCAAACTAAGCTTAGGAAGCAACTAGGGATGAATACACTTGACAACAAAAGTCTCCTGGATAGCGCCATGCATCTGCATAATGAATGTGAATCTCTTTTATCAGTACTGAGAGCGAATGAATGACTCCATACCTGGTAGGTGAAGAAACAAACAGCTGGGGAGTATTATCAACAAAATAAACTTATGAAGGTTTCATGAATAACATTTAGTTGGCAAGTAGGCTTAGTAAGCAACTAAGGACCATTTCAGTTGCCAACTAGACTTAGTAAGGTTTCATGAATATGGGACCTGGTGAGCTGAATTATTGAGTGAAACTGCTTAAACTCCACCACAATAAACTTACCACCGATCATTTCATGTTTTGAAGAGAGAATCTTTGAATTGACCTGGCCCGGATATTACGTATAGGAAGGGTTCGAACTTGTGGCGGACAGAATAGGTCATAGTCGAGGAGGACCTGGTGTTCACAATGAATCAAAATATTATTGGAAATTGCCCCATTAAACCCTGTCTGAAATTGCTTCCACATCAAATATTGATTAGGATGTGTTTCTCATCAATGTGCCAAATTTGGTGCTTTTAGCAAGTTTAGGCAAAAGTGCACATCCTGATAGCAGACGGACGTCTTTCAGACGTCAAGAACTGGTCGTAAACTGGTCCACACATCATATGGCGTATACACGACTATTTTACGACAACCTTATGACGTCTTTATATAACCCAAATTTTCTCAAATTTTGTTTGAACATAAGATGATTATATTTTACGTCAAATATTTACCAAGTTTTAACGTCTTTTTTAAAGACCAGAACAAGACGTAATTTTACGTCATTTATTTCCCACTTTATAACAGCTTTTTTCCAGACCATAACATGACGTGTTTACGTCAGTTTTACGTCGTGATACGATTGTAATAGTTGATCGTGATTCATGAATATTCATGAATGACCAGAAATGACTAAACTTCGTGAAAAAAGGAAGATAACATTTTAATTTTAACATTTTATTCAATGATTGCACCGCTGATTTATTGAACAATGTACTTCCATGTTGAACACCATTCAGTTAATGTCAAGGGCAGGGTATTAGTACTATAAGTACTACACTACAGTCCATATATAGTAATGTCGATACAAAGCATCTGTAGTTGGGTATAGGATGCAGGATGTTAAGATATAGGGCTAGTATAGGACGATCTGTAGGCTAGAACATACAAAGTAAAACGTCATAATGTTGTATACATTCTAAAATATTTTATAAACCACTTTGAGGCCTTGACGTCTTTATTACGTGATAATTACCAGTCTGTGAGCTTACTTTTTTGTAGTAAAGACGTCATAAAAACTTTTTCCGACCAACATGATGTAAAATTGACGTGAAAATATGACGTCAAATTATACGTCGTGTGCTGGTGTAAAGTATCGTTACGCTAGTCGCCGTTTTGAGGGTGTTTATTGAGGTAACAGAGGGCTAATAAGCAACCCAAGTTCCCAACTAGCTTACCCGTTACCCTTGAGCATGTTTAGGGTAACAGAGGGCTAATAAGCAACCCAAGTTCCCAACTAGCTTACCCGTTACCTTTGAGCATGTTTAGGGTAACAGAGGGCTAATAAGCAACCCAAGTTCCCAACTAGCTTACCCGTTACCCTTGATAAACACGACGGCGACTTGATTACCGAACTAGCGTACCGGACTTGAGTTCCTCAAAAAAGGGGGATTTGATTACCCGTTGAACGAGATCAGGGACTCGAGTTGTGCCAATAAACACAACGCGACTTCGTTTCTTTTGGGAACTTCGGACTCCTGTTTCCGGATGTCCCAATTGAAATCCCGGTATTTACGTGCTTTCGAAGAAGAAGAAGAAGGAGAAGAAGAAGAAGAAGAAGAAGAAGAAGAAGAAGAAGAAGAAGAATTAGGGGAAGAATTCTCATCGTCTTAGTTTCACATCTAAAAGCAAAGAGCCAGATAAAAATTACGGGCTAGATGGCCATACTTCCACTGAAGCTGTTCTATGTCGTAATTTATCAAATCACAACTGACATATTATCGATACTTCTTTCGAGATGATCTAGATGTAATTGTTATTCATTCATTATAATGAAATATTGTTATTCATTCATTATAATTGGTTTGAGTGTACTATGTGTTATAATTATGTATTTCTGAAGGCTGAATATTTTTCTTTGTATTCCGATACGTTATGTTCATCAAATAAAAGATGGAGTTGAATGATTTTTGTCTTATTTCTATTGAATTCATTCAGTTAAGAATTCTATAAAAAAATAAAAAAAAATCTTAATACTTGTGCTAAATATCATTTAAATACATACGGAAATACAGTATGATTTTTTATTAATTCATCTTTATTATAAAAAACATACAACATTGAAATAAAGAAGATACACAGAAAACCCAGGACCGAGGTTTACAAATAAGAGTATAAGATCCTCAGGCAGGGTGACATAAATTGTACAAAGCAAAATACGAGGATTAAAACAAGATATTGGTACAAAATACTGAATATGGCAACAGCTTAACAAAACTGGCCGCTCATTGTCTCGAAACATAACATATAACATAAAGAAGTTGAAATATTAAGGTCGTGTGAACTAGTAGGTTGCGTATTATTAATTATTATAGCCAACCCCCCCCCCCCCCCCACCCCCTCCCCGAAATCCCAGTAACAATGAAAGAATAAACCCGAGTCGTAGACAGACTACTAGAGGATGTTTATGTATTATAAAATGGCGTGTACATGTAGATAAAAGGTTGAAATGAATATTGACATAAAACTTTGAACAAGGGATGAAATAAATAGATGTAGCGGTAGGAAAATTACACATATCGATAATCGTGGTGATAGGTAGTAGCCGAAAAATATAATGATAATACTTCTATAACAAGGACATTACATAATTGGAATGATAAAATTCTAAAAAGAAATAAGCGGAGCAACTTCTAACTCCGGGCTCTCTTTATCGTATTTAATTTAATCGGCCTAGGTAAAAGAGATGGGGGAAAAAAGGAAACCCCAAACAAACATGGAATGGCGTCAGAATAACGTGATACATTTGAGTAATTCATTGGTTTAGGCAAACCAATACGATTTACGTTTCAAAGTATTGGTAGGATTGCCATGAAGGCTCCGATCTACTATTAAAGACGACGTAGGAGCCGAGGAGGACTGAACGAATAATGTCGTCTCTAAGCTTAGCATATATCCTCCCCATGTTGCACTCTTTCATAATAGTCAGGAGACATTTTTTGTTATCTGGGGTTATAAGACCTCGGCTACCGATTTCCACACAGAAGAGCTTTGGCTTCCACCCAACCTCTTCTAGATCGTGAATGAGGCCTGCATAGCGGTCACATTTTCTTTGGTGTGCTTCGTTTATGTTAGTTTCAAAGGGGATGGTCAATTCAATTAACGTAACCGTTTTCACTTTATAGTCCAAAAAGCATATGTCAGGTTTTTGTTGAGTTGGGATGACGTCAGGGGGAACCGTTCCTCCGTTTATGTTGACGTCTTTTAAGTCGGCGAAGACCCGTACATCTTTTTTGTCGGCATTATTTTGTTTCATGAGTTGGAAGAGTTTGAGAATCACGTTATTGTGACGCCAAGCATATCTATCGAGCATCTTTTCACAGTGGTTGAGGACATGATGGAGCGTGCCTCTAGCTTGACACAAGGTGCATTTATCATTGAGGCGTCTGCCCCAACGGTATAAGTTCTTATTACTGGGGAGACTATCAATACAAGCATTTATGGCAAACTTAAGGACCCCCTGTGGAAGACCAAAGATGATTGATTTCCACGATAAATCTGTCCTTTCCATATGTAGAATTTTTAGAAATTCGCCCTGAACTAGAAGAGGTTCTATGTCATTCTTCCATTTTTCACTACTTTGAGCCCTTAGGTTTTGTTTAACCTTTTGTTTAGTTTTTGCCAGTTACACTGTACACTGATATCGTGGACTTTGTGGGCATCACCCGTTGTTGAGGATTTTCTCGACCATCTTCCTTCCCTTGACAATTGTTGGTCAAGGGCATGATTGACCAATTGGTCACCAAGCAATCTCGATCTACTGTATGATAGACAATGACATATCCTGTACAATTCGGAAATAGTTGGGATATCAAGGCCTTCTGGGGCGTGTATTAGGGCGTTATTCGCTCCACGCCGAGGCACTCCAAGCCATTTTTTGAGATATTTATCTAAGAGGGTATCAAGAGCTTTAAGGTGAGTATTGTGGAGATCATGAACGGTTAGTGCGAACCTCAAGGATGGAAGTCCATAGTTGGTAAGTATTCGCAACTTATATTCGTTTCTAATGTTGACGCCATCTATGTTTTGGAGAATTGTTTTTAGTTTTCCATTCAAGAATTCCAATGTTTCTTCTGTTTTCATCGAAAAGGTAATGTGAGATCCGAGGAACTTGATGGGATCGTTTTGGATAGAGCCTATAGGTTCGTTATCCACGAAGAAATCCACAACAACCGGCTTGCCACCAGAAATCGAAAGGGAACGACATTTCCGAACTTTCATCCTAAAACCCATACTATTGAGCAATTTATCCAATTCAGAAATTATCTTTTGATGATGCCTTTTATTACCCGTAATCAAATTAAAATCATCGGCATACGGGGTTGTAATTATTCGCTGACCTGCAAAATCGTAACCATATTTCTGTTTCTGGGCAGTGAGGTATTCTAAGATCGGGTTGAAACACATAAGAAATACAATAGGGGAAAACAGCTTTAGCTGAAACGAAAATAAATGAAAGAATAACTTAATTCTGGAACACCTTCCGACCACTGTCATGATTTTTGTGTCAGATTGAGTTTGATAAACTTACTAGAAAACAGGCACAGGGAGATGAGCAGTCCCAGGAATGCAACATTCGGTGTTCTAGAAGTAAGAAACATGTTCCTAAGTGTCGTGTGTTTCAACAATAAAACAGTCCTCGGGGTTGTTCTAGTCCATGTACACAATCAACCAGTGTTTGATAGAAAATGATTTCAAAATTCGATGTACTCATCACACATGCATAGATGAAAACCTTTTTGACGGTTGGTTGACTCAGTCGAGTCTTTAGATGCCGCTCTTCAATTCTGTCCCGTCAAAAGCGTTGACTGTTAGGCATGAGAATCAGGTTTATCAACGAATTCAATGCTCCGTAAAAGCGGATCCTTCAAGATCTTCATTTTCTGTCTTAAACAGTGACTTAGGAGGAGGGGTTTTGGCCAAAGGCGCCGGATGAGGGGTGGGGCGGGTCAGGGAGGGGCGGGTCGCCCCTCCATCCCAAAATTGGAGGGGCATAACGCATTTTCGCCCCCCAACCCCATCCCCCCAAAAAAAAAAAAAAGAAAGGGGGGGGGGGGGAGAGGAAGAAGAGGAAGAAGAACTTAAAAGTAGGAAAGAAAAAATAAAATGTATGAGCTTATTCTTGTTCATATTAACTTTCATAAGGTAATGTATATATCAATTTTAAGTTTTGGCTGCACACTTCACACTCGAACAGATTATCTCGGTGTGCATTCCGGCAGTTGAAGCTTTCCGTGGGCTAACGCTACAGAAAATCGTATCAATAGGCCATTACTAGGCCTATTCAAATGTTAACTTTAAGCTGGTATTGCTTGCAATACAAACTTTAATCACACGAGTGGTGGATCTGTAGCGTAGCCGCCGGAAGTAAGAGGGGGCAGTCGCCCCCAAAACGAAAAGGTGTGGGGCCAAAATGCATTTTTGCCCCCATAGCGCCCCGCCCCCCCAAAAAAGATGAGAGTAAAACAAAACAGGGGCCGCGGGGGTGGTTGCTGCAGCCAGAGGGCTGGGCTGCAGCAAATTGTGTTTGGGGCCGGGGCGATTTTTTCCCCTGAACCTTGGGGACTTCATATATAGTCATGACTTGCATCTTCGGAATAAGAGTACGCATGCGCGTGGACTTGGGTTAGACGATAACTGATGAGCGTGCATGAGATCTGAGAGAGAGTGCGCAAGGCCACGTAAGCTGTCTTTTCATTCGACTAGGTTCTATAGCTCTTCGAGACGGAGCTAAGTAATCTTGTGCTATGACCAAGGTACACTAAAGTAATTAGCTTTTATTGTTTGACCCATGAAAAGCTAAAAGTAAAACAAACAAACAAACAAACAAACAAACCTCCCAAACCCAAAGTTCCTCAAGCCTCAATCATATACACATTTACATTTAGAGAACAGAAGGGGCTGTGGTCCATGCGCAGTCTTATTCCAAAGCCACAACTCATGAATATTCAAAGGCTGAGGGGGGAAAAATCGCGGCCGGGGGCCCCTCGGCCCTCACCTGCAATTTCGGTAAAACCAACAAAAGAATTAAAGCCAATATCTATGTTGTAAATTGCTGATTTCATATAGGCTTCCAAAACCATAATGGCTTCATGCTTCAGGGGGCTTTGCCCTTGAACTCCCCTCTCTCCCATTCCAAAAACCTTCGCAGCGCCTGTAATTGACAGAGAAAGTTAATCGGATGGCTTAGCTGTAGAACCAGAATGGCGTGTGTTTTGATGATAAAATAACACTTTTATCACTGAAAAGGGGTAATTTTTTTCTCGCATGCTACACTCGCTCGTAAGTTTGGTGGCCGCAAGTACATAATCTAGTTGGTTCAGTGGCCCACGCTGTTATTTCCGGACCTCTCTTTCCTTCTAACAATGAAAAACGATGCTTGTTTCCTCGCCCATACACGGACTGCTAACAATTATTGTACCAGCGAAGCACCAAATAAAGGCATATTGGCAGCGAGGTGATTGAATTCATCATTTTGATATATTGTTGGCTAATAGTGTCCTTTAGTAACAAAATAAAACTTCTCTCATATCAAAAGTTATGGAATGACCAAGCTGTCTGAATCTTTGTCTTGGTCGTCATCTCCATCCACATTAGTATGTGGGGGTGTTGTTATGGGGGTGGGGCAGGGGAGGGAGTGGAGGTCTCTCTCTCTCTCTCTCTCTCTCTCCCTCTTTGTGCGTTCACGTTGTCTCTTTGAGACAAGGAAATACCCGACAATATACCAAACGGATAGCCCATTTCAGCCTAATTATAGAAAAATACGCATGTTATCCTATACACGGCTATCTTGCTCTCTCTCTCTCTCTCTCTCTACATGTACCTGTAGACATGATTCTTCCTTCTTATTATAACACATTGTTTCAGTTTACACTCATCTCCCTCTTCCTCTTAATTATCTTCCCCATATCTCTATCTCCTAAAAAATGTTTTTCTAGCTCTTTCTCTCTCTCTCTCTCTCTGTCTCTCTCTGATTTTAGTTCTCTTTATGCCTTTATCAGAGTCTGAAAAGAAATAGAAATCAAAGAGCATCTCGCATGTCATTTCTTTATACACTGTGTTTATTCATTTGTCACTGTTTCTTGTTTAAAAGCACAACTTTCATATATGCGTGTTATGCTTGCGTCAATTTGCGTTAGGACTGCATGTACTAACCCAATTTCGCCAAGCTCATCATGCTCATTGCTCCTTTTTCGACTACCACACATATTCAACATTGATAGTTTGGAAACTACTGTACATGTAACAAATCTTATTTTCTAAAAACAGGATGCTTTGATTCTGTGTTAAATGGTATTTTTTCATCATCATCATTACTATAAAGATCTTAGAGCTCATACCATGTAATCACAGAGAAAACTGTTCATTTTCAGTAAAGTCATGAATTTGAAAAACACTGTAATTTACTGTTCAGACATGAACAGACAGGAGGAAAACCCCCTAATGAATTTACAAATATATGGGCACATTCAAAATATGAATTTGTATAGGTACATGTACAATATATTTCAGTTGCATTGATATACATATAATGTATGAAATATTGATTATTTTGATACTTATAAGTAATACATGTGGATGCAATAATGATGATAATTCAGAAACTTTAAAAGGCACAACACAAATAGCCACATCGAATGGTGCCTAAATTAAGAGATTAATGACAAACACAATGAACGGGTTTACATGCTCAAGAGGAAAAATATACCTGTACATATATTAGGCTAGATTGTCGCATCAGTGCAGGATTGCCCTTATCATGCTTATGAAATGCGATAGGTGTTTTCTCGTGAATCAAGGGAAGAAGAAAGTTTGCAGTAAAACGTGTCTTTCTTTCCTCAAAACTTATCCAGAATGAAGGTCACAGTTACTAAAAAAAAAAAAAAAAAAAAAAAAAAAAACTACAGTCAAGATGCTACAACTGGATATTTATTCAAAGAGCTTTAAAATCCTTCAATTTTGTTGAGAGAATTTCTGTGCACAATAAATTTAGGGGCCTTTCAGTTCTGCACTGACATGACGAATATGATGACGATAATGATAAAGATAGTTTTGATGAGGATGAAGATGATAGAAAAAAGAAGACAATGATGATTGTGTGGGTAATGATAAAGCTAAATGTAGTAACAATTACAAGGTGATGTATTGATGAATATTATGATGATCATGATGATAATGAAAATGATGATAATGATGAGGAGGAGAACGACGACGATGATGATGTTGATGATAATCATGGTACACAAAAAACTAAATATTGAAATTCATTCCTACCTTACATTCTCAAGTCCAGGATTTTTCTTGAAAAACCTCTCCTATCTATCAACACCCGATTGTCGACACCTAATTCACTTTACATGAAACTACCCATTGGAAAGAAACCTTCATGCCTCGATAATCATGAAGCCTTTTTTTTTTGAACAACAGTGGAAACTCATAAAGAGTTCCAAGATTCCTAGGCCCCATCTTCCAAAAAGTTGCGATTGATTCAAATTGATCTCAACTTTGAGATTGATTCAGTTCCTAACTCTTAAGTGCACAGTTGAAATCAATCTAAGTGTTGCGATTGATTTGAATCAGTCGCAAGTCTTTATAAGATGGGGACTTGATTTAACAAGTCAATTTCGTTGGTCCCTGTTCTTTGTGACCTTGGCTCTTTTAAAACCGAGATCCCTGCCATCAGCAACAAGGTAATTTTCAAGATCCTAAGATTCTCATTCCACTAAAGTCACAAATAAGAAAACAAAAATAAATCTGCATATACATATCTTGACAAAAATATATATCCTAGTTATCAATTACTAAATTTCTGTAATAACTACTGCTCCTCAAACATAGCACTTTCGACTGAGAACAGGTAGAACTGCAAAAACATACATGCAGAAAAAGTGCTCAAGAAATACATTTAATTGCCCTTTCTTCATTCAATTTTACTCTATCTCGCTGTCTGCCTCCTCTTTTCTTTCTCTGTATACTTACACAGTGACTTTTCTCTCTCTCACTCTCTTACGCTCTCATGTTTCTGCAAACGTCAATTTGTGATTTCCTTTCATGTTATTGCTTTCCTATTATGACTTGTGCAGTAATACATAAATGAAGAAGGGATTAAGAAATGCACATGGTAGGATATTATTTTTATTTATTATTCAATTCAGTCCGATTCAGTTTACCGTGTTTTACCTTGTTTCAAATTTAACAAGATATCATTATACTATTTCATTTAATATAAATTCAATCGGCTACTTATTGAGCTTCCCAGTAATTCATATAGACCAATTTCACGTCCGGTTTATGTATTTGGCCCTCTATCGGCGACGCCATTGCTGCTGTGGGCAAGCGCGCTGACCGCGATTGGCTCTGTGTACAAAATGAATGTAAGATATGAGATATGCCCCAATTTTGTTCCATTTACTTTATTCTAGATCAATAAAATGAATCATGGATACATGGGTAAATGAGGTAAGACAATGGCCATATCTTACGGATGAAGGTATGATGCATCTTTGTACTTTTTGTATGGTTTTTCAACTTAGTTTGTCAGTAAAAGTTCGATTGCAGCATAGAAGCCGTAGTAAACGGGACCCCTAAATCTTACCCTGTTTACAAAGTCATGTTTTCACTCATTAAATTTTACGCCAAATTACATGATGATAATGTTTCTTGACTTCAAAGTGCTTTGTGTTGATGTTTTTACCTACTGGCGACGAATTCCTTCACATTGCTTACGGAAACCTGTGTAGGGAGTACGGCTTCTCACACAAACGGGCTTCATGAGTCAAAAGCAAGTGAATTTCGCACTCAGTTAGCTTCCAATTTTTAAACTTTCTCTAATTCTTGTGGCATTTGAGGACCGCACAGCTGCGACCTGAACTTCCCTGATAATTTCTCCTTGCAAATATTGAAATAAATCTGCATATACTGGTCAAAATAGACAAAAAATCGAATGAATGTACATAACGCGCTATTGACTTGTGTAGTATAAAAGTTGGAGCGCCCACAGCAGTATGTCGAACTGTGTCGAATTGTCTGCTGCCATCTTGCGTTGTGAAATTGGTCTATACATGAATATATGCCAATTAGCAGTCGGTCTTTGATAGTTTTGCTTATTTGTTATGATTAAGTACACAACTGCATATAAACTCAAGTAATTATTCTAATAACTAAAATATGTTGGTGAAGCTGAAGTGGTTATCACATTTCCTTTACTTTACCTTTCTAACAAATCAACGTTGATGAGGATATTAAAAAACGACTTCAAAAAGGTCATGTCTGAATGCTTGCATGTAATAACGGTAAAAATTGCATACTTGTTTATAGAATCATCTGCCACCAATATAACACATCCGGGTAACGGCTACTTCACGTATAATGGCATCTCGACAAATAACCTTACCATGAACATAATTTTACAAGGTTATAATCTCAAAACAGATGGAAATTACTAAATGAGAGAAGGCAATTCTTAGATAGGAAAATAGATCCATTCGATAGGACAGATAACGCAGATATTAATAAATAAAAATCAAATACCAAATAATTTGAAAAAAAAAAACAATGTGTATTACAGTCATGTACCCTTTATAAACAAAACACATTTGAACGAAAACAAACATACCAATTCCTTCTAAAAAGGCAATATAAACTCTCTTTGTTTCAATGATGAAACAATACATAACAGAAAACAACATTTCATTCTGTAAGTTTTACTGCCAAAAATATTCATACTGTCTTCATTTGGTGACAATTTTCTATAGTCTACAGGTCTTACTGATATTTACAATCTAGAGATCTGATTTGTACTATCTAGAAATCAGCAGTACTTAGTCATTCACACCCCGAATATGGGCAATATATGTAAACAGGCTTAAAGATGATATCTGAACAGCCTTCGCAAACAGTAAAGGTCCTATATAACACGGGTTTCATTTTCCATCAAGCGAGAAAAAATTAGTTAGTATACAGGAAAACTGTATACCACTTTGACAATAGCCATGTTGGCAATGCACATTTCAAATACTACAACGATTTGGTTCCCCTGTGTTCCCTATATACAAATCTAACTGGCAAAATCATTGCACGACATAGGGACAATATCAGGCTATAGTATGATATCATTAAAAACACTGTATACAGGTACAATAACTATAACGAAACTCGAACGGAAAGATCACTATAATGATACTAGAGAATAATCTTTTACCAATTTGCAGGGTGTCACTTTGGACTTCTTGCCCTTCATAATCAGATTTATACTGATCTTGAAAATACATAATCATGCATATTACAGCTTTGCAATGGGAATTAAAGAGGCGTTCCCTTGTGATATCAAACAAAACGACTAATCCATTATAATTTGAGAGATAGGTACAATTAGGTTCTCAGAAAATTAGATTTTCAGAACATCTTTAGGATACTGATGATTAAGTCTAAGAAAGAAGATTAAAAAGAAATTTCTTTCTTTTATCATGCTTATACAGCATCAGCAATGACAGCTTTTTCATAAACCAGTCAACGCTATATACAAGATCTGCTTATTATTAGTTTCCATTTTCCACCTCTCTGGTTGGATATAATACCAGTTCCTGTAAATGATTTCATAATTAAGTACATAAATGATTTTTTAAAAAAGAGAGCATATGCATCATTTCCAATACAGATATATATGTCACATTATTATATACAGTGAACAAAGAATTGATTTGTGAGATTATTTTGTGTTAATAAAGACATCTAATCGTCATAGTTTATAAAACAAACAAGTATGTACATATATGCATTATCTTATTACTATTTTACTATGTTCATGTGCACATGGATTACTCTCAGGCTAACGTTTAGCATAGTATCTCTCTTAAAGGTTTTGTTCATGAATGGCTGGTGGTTTGATATCTAACAAATAATAAATGATTCAGGGTGATAAGCTTAATTTACACAATGATGAAAACAAGCATTTTGTATGATTGTCCCGTCAGTGTTCGATTTAATGGAATAGGTGCTTGATAAATTCACAGATTATATTTTCACATTTAAGATAATTATGAATATCGTGTTTCTCATGCTTATATAAAAAAAGAGGAGAGTGTTCCCCCCTACCTATCATAAAGTACATGAAGTACAAGGGAATCTTGCAAAATATTAGTCTCAGATGGTTATATCACTGGATAAAGTTATCTTTATAGTAAAAGCTTGTTCCACTTTTCCAGTTCGGTCGAATTTGTAGTTCAAAACGATCTTTCTTATCAATGGACTATTAAAAGGACAGTTGCAAAAATGTAGTTTGCTTTATCCCTGAACTATGAAATAATGTCAAGTACCGGTATGAAAAGTGAAAATCATTCACTGAATACATATACATATACATCATCATAATGAAAGTGATAGCAATAGATCCTTACGGGAAATATCATTTTGATATGACCTTGACTGTCATACGACAATGAAATTGTATACTCGGCATTGTCAAGCCCATAACCTACGAGTACACAGAAACTGGTAATGAATATCAGAGGAATACTGTATTTAGCTTTATTATTTCCAACATTAAAATCCATCGATAGATATCATGATCCGAATTCAAGAAAGAAGTTTCTATTGAAAAATGGTTTTAAACCTCCATAACCGCGTACGCGCATGACCTCTTTTCCTTTGGACGGACAATCATGCTATTAATGCGCAAAACACATATTTACACTTATTTTAGTCCACAGCGAAAGTTTCAACTAGGATTAGTATGATTAGAGTAGGCCATGGTTTAAACCAACCCTTTTCCGTGAATTCGGGCGAATACATCTAAACGAAAATAAAAAAAAATTACTGCTTCGATTTCAGTCGACTTTTTTTCAGTTATACGTTTATAGGGAGATTTTTTTCCTTGTCTGAAATTACTTTCCAGTAGATTTACTTTCACACTGTTGTTGTTTCTCTCCTTTTCTTTTTTTTTTTTTTGTTAAGCCTATTTCGTGTACTTCTGCTTCTGTGTAAGTTTTTCTTCTCCAATGCGTCTCGAGCACATTAGTCATTAGTAACCAGCAGGCGTTCAGTCACTGTGGAGTGTGGAAAGCACTGGAAGATTGGAGAGTACATATCTTCATCTTAAATACACTCTTAGATTAATTTCTACTTTCTTGAAGCAAATAGAGATGTTGTTTACGAGGTGTTGTATTTTTCCTTGTTCCTCCCCTCCTCTCTTTTCTGGAACATTTTGCACTAAATATGGCTTTCTGTCAGTGGCATATCTAGGCATTATGGCGCCCGGGGCAAGCAGTGCAGTTGTGCCCCCCCCCCCCCCTTCTCGAGTGCCCAAGCGTTTCTACATTATGATATGAGCGAGGGAGTGAAGCGACCAAGTGGGGAGTTTTCTTTTAAATTTAACTCATGAAAATGAAATTTCTTGCGCATTTTACCCAGGAAATTTGGCAATTGACAACTGAAAGTGAACAGAAGAGAAGATCGAAATAAAATGTTAATAAACAGTTTTCTATTTTCTCAACTTTAAAATTGTGAGTAAAATTAAGGAAAACCCTTGAGAAACAGTCACATTTTGATAGCAAGGCAACAAAAAATTCAGATTTCCTTTAACCTTTTCAAATGCTGTATGATACTCGAGGCGCAGTATTTAACAAGAGGCAGATGAAGTTTGTGATAACGAGCAATGCAACTGAATCATTATTTCTCAAATTCCGAACCCCTTTAAAAAGGGCTATTAAAAAAGCCCATGATATCCTGAAAGGAAATATATTCATGCCAGGGAGCAAAGCGACCGAGCTCTAAAAAATGTGGCAACCAGGCATTTAAACCCTCAAATACTCTATTTCTGATGCATTTACCTTGCGAATGGGGGAGGGAGCGTTTATCATTTAAAGACTATGATTTTTCTTCATTTTCTCCTTTTTTCTTGTGTCTTTGGCGCCCCCTCTAAGTGCTGCCCTTATTAGATGTCAGATCTTTTAATTCAAATGTCTAACATTTGCAAATACTGTATTAGGCAACACAGCATGGGGGATCGGGAACAGTATTTAGCAAGAAGCAGATAAAACTTACATGACAGGGAGCAAAGCAACAATTGCATCACTACGGATTTTTGAATTCTGAACCCCCTTTTAAAGACTTGTTTAAGAACTATTATAAGGAGCGCGAAATTATGAGATTCTGAGTGGAAATGATCATGCGAGGGAGCAAAACGACTGAGCTATAGAAAATCTTCGCATCTTAAACCCTCGAATATTCTATTTCTGATGCATTTACCCCGCGAATGGGGGAGGGGTGGGGCACAAAATCTTTAAGACATATTATTTTTCTTCGTTTTTCTTCTTTTTTTCTTCATTTTTGGGCCCCCTCAAAGTGCCGCCCGGGGCACTTGCCCCCTTGCCTGCTTGCCCCCCTAGATAGATACACCACTGCTTTCTGTCTTTTGATTCCTTCTTTTGACTTGTGTTTTGTATGCATTCTATTCTTGTTTTTTTTTTCTGTTTACTAAGATTCAATAATGTTATTGATGTGCTCGCAATCAGCACAAATATATTTTGTGCTGATTGCGAGCAAAGAAGCTGCTAAGAATAAAAATATCCCCCTAAAAACAAAATGAAACTGCGTACATCGAAATATTTTATTAAAAATTCAAAACATACATCTCATAATTGACTGATATATTCTTACTCGACCCCTTCTATTAATATATATCATTAGGTGGAATGAGCTGTATAGAGTCCTAATTATTACCCCCGTACATTGTAGAGCTCACCAAGTTGAAGATGATTATCAGTGAAGATGGCCATAGAAGTTTGCTGCCACCACTTGTTTGCTGAGGGTCATCTGCCCAATGTGTTCAGATAGGCCCGCTGGTATTTGCTGATTGACGTCCTTAGCTCAAGTCTCGAGCATTATTGCCTAATTTGCCCGTGGCTAGTATTTATTAAGAAATGAACAGAACACGGACTATTGTGAATAAACATACACAAAATATATTGTAATTTTGAATAAATACCAATGCCTATACAGAATCATTTACGTTTATGAATATGCCTTCTGTAAAAAAAGTTCCAGACAATGCATGCCATGTCATTTAGAGATGTGAAGGAATGCTAGTTTTTCGTGTTTTTTTTTTTTTTTTTTTTGTTAGCTCTTTTCAATAAAAGAGATTTGGTTAAGATTTTACAGTCTATCTCTTTTACTAAATGAAAGCAAGTGATGACAATTCTCTTTATTTGGATTTGATCAATAAAGCTAGCCGAATTTAATAGACTAATACATAATGATTTGCAATCAATATGATATTATCAAGATATTTTCTTCAAAAGATACCCCCAAATACATCTAAAACATGACATATCATATCTATACATGTGATAAAACAGCAGGCAGTGGAAGAGAAAACCTATATAACAGATGCCCAGGGGTGGCGCTACAGGGGGAGGGGCGACCGCCCCCTATGATTTTTCAAGTGAAGAGAAAAAGAGGAAAACAGAGGAGAGAAAGAAGAAAAAAAAAGGAAAACGAAGAAAGAACGGCATGGTGGTTGTGTGATGTAACTATATAATACCCCTATTTTTTTCATTTAAAATGTCAATAAACTCACATATGGGTCATCTTGCCCCTTCCATCAAAATACCCTGGCGCCGCCCCTGCAGAGGTCTACCCACAGGAAATGCATGTCACGCATATACAATGTAGTTTTGAGCATTTTGTACTCGTGCACCTCAAAGAATCTATGGGCAGCTTGATTTAGAAAATGCAGGGCAGTGGGCACAAGTCACTCTGTTACTTTGTTCTTGTTTGAAGACTCTAATAAAATGGTGTGGTCTGATTAGTAATCTTCCGTAAAGGTAGCCTCGTGGCTTTAATTCACAGCAGTTTGCTAGTCCGCAGCCCCTTTTCTTTGCTCTGCTGCTGCCAGCTCTGGACATCAATCCTTAAAAACGTGGGAAAGTTACGAGTAGGCCTAGTCCTCTGATGATGAGAAGTCAACACAATGCAACAACATATCAACATGCCTAAAATCCCGGGGATAATGGAGTATATAATCATCCCCCACCCTCATTCTTATTTTTAGAGAGAGAGAGAGAGAGAGGGGGGGGGGGAATTTTTGATAAATCTATCATAAACGACGGTTATAGTACTAACATTTCAATTTGAAATGCTATTAAAACCCAGAGATAGGATTAGAAAGTCCCGATAAGTTTGACTTTAATAAATAAAATCTCCGATTCATGTCTGTATCAATATTACATTTTCCCATTAGTAGAAAATGGAGAGTGGAAGGTGGATCATCCCCCACGGATTTATGCTGATGATGCCTTGCGCATACCACCATGTTAAAGTCTTTGCAATACCCATTACAGCATGAGGAATTATTAGAGGAAGTGTTAATGTTATCTAGTACTAGTCTACAGAATAATACCATGTAATGATAAAATGCTTTAAAGGAGGGATGCGTACAAAAACTAGAGAAATATTTTAAACTTGTCCTAAATAAATGTCTGTTGATCTTGAAAATACATGTACGTAACCATGGATATTGCAATAACGAATAATTCCAATGATCGACAGAGCTATACTGAACAACAGAAAAAAAAAAAGAAATAAGCCATAGTCGGCTGCCGTGATTGAAGACAACCAAATATACGGCACATCTCCCTCTTACAATGTTCCACAGCTATTTGTATACTCAAACTCATCGCTATTGGAATATTAAGAGTAATATATATTTTTTTAAAGAATAAATGATAATAATTATAATAATAGAATAATGATAATAATAATAATGAAAATAATCATGAAGATGATGATAATTAGTGGATAAAATGAATGAATGAATAAATAAACAAATAAATAAGTAAATAAACACAACTTGTTTGATGGAAATGTTTATGTAATGTTTATGCATAGCAATGAATGCTGAACATATTGCAATCAGGCAGGCATATAAGGCAATATGAATTACTTACATTATAATTCTTCGGGAACAAATGACGTGAAAGGGGGGGGGGGCAAACTTGATTTAGCAAGAGGAGAAAGAAATCAGTGAGAGTATTGGCATGTAATCTTGTGTTATATCTTACCGGGCCATGCACCACAGTAACAGTCAGCTTGCCTTCACTGTTCACCTCAGCAATCAATGGATCCAGATCCTTGTTGGTATAACACCAATGCAGCCTGTATAAGACATAATTATATTGTCTTAATATTTCCAGAGCTCAGTATCTGACGTATGATACCCTTTTAATTAAGCCATTAGTGATGTTCGCTAAAGAATTGTGTGAATGGATGCCAGCTCCACATCTGACCAAGCTTGATATTGCTCCATAGCTGTGAGTATGAATCGCAATCCCGCATGACAAGGTATACTAAGAAAGTGTGCATGCAATACAGCAACTGAGTATGAGTAACTGATATGAGTATCATAAAATAAATTCCTGAAGTCACGTTTATTAAAAAGATTATATTGTTATGAACAAATATTGAAATAGAAATATCGTAAAATTACGAAGAAACTGTTT
>JAPZVO010001072.1:0-22677 GCA_029962745.1 Echinometra lucunter
TTTCCTTCGCAAGTACTGTACTAAATCTAACAGCTTATTTCCGACACTCCATTTAGCTGCCATTTTTGCACACAATCAGTCCATTAGCGTGACAAATGAATTACTAATCTCTTTTCCAGCACCATCCAAGGTGACAAACCTAACTGAGTCTGGAGCGACCATCGATTCAGTTTCAGTAAGTTGGTCTCCACCGGATGGGGTGTACGATGGCTACAGAGTGGTGTGTCCCGACGGATCCAACGCTGGACAAAATGACGTTACTTCTGAAACAGATATGTTTACCTGTAATGATCTACCAACTCCTGGAGAAATCTACTCCATTACAGTCATTACACTGAGTGGGAAGAAGGAAAGTGAATCATGTCCTATTAACATTACTGCGAGTAAGTAAATTTTCTGTATACTGGCAAAGCCGCAATGAATGCTGTATTTAATGTACTCATTGAAAATTCATCTAATTTTATCAATGTTATTTTAAACTGTGCTCTTTAATTAAAAGGTAAAATTATATTTTACTGAGGACACCATCGTAAAGCGAATCTCGGCCCTAAAAGAATGACTTTTATAAACTCCTTATGGAGTTGTATTTGACATTTTCCTTCGCAAGAACTGTACTAAATCTGACAGTTTATTTCTGACACTGCATTTAGCTGCCATTTTTGCCCACAATCAGTCCTTTAGCGTGACAAATAAATTACTAATCTCTTTTCCAGCACCATCCAAGGTGACAAATCTAACTGAGTCTGGAGCGACCATCGATTCAGTGTCAGTAAGTTGGTCCGCACCGGATGGGGTGTACGATGGCTACAGAGTGGTGTGTCCCGACGGATCCAACGCTGGTCAGAATGACGTTACTTCTGAAACGGATATGTTTACCTGTAATGATCTACCAACTCCTGGAGAAACCTACACCATTACAGTCATCACACAGAGGGGGAACAAGGAAAGTGAACCGTGTCCTATTAACATTACTGCGAGTAAGTGAATTTTCTGTGTTCTGGCAAGCCGTATTAGATTATGTATGTATTGTAGTAATCAAAATTCATCTAGTTTAAAAAAAAAATGAAACTGTGTGCTGTAACTGAAAGGTAACATTATATTTGACTGATTTTACAATTACAGAGCAAACATCGGGGGGAAATAACCCATGTAAATACGCTAATCAGGTTTTTTTTTTTTTTAATATGTTCATCTTTGGAATTTATGTACTAAAAGTAACAACCTCTTACTGACACTCCATTTAGCTGCCATTTTTGCACACAATCAGTCCATTAGCGTGACAATTGAATTACTAATCTCTTTTCCAGCACCATCCAAGGTGACAAACCTAACTGAGTCTGGAGCGACCATCGACTCAGTTTCAGTAAGTTGGTCTGCACCGGATGGGGTGTACGATGGCTACAGAGTGGTGTGTCCAGATGGATCCAACACTGGACCGAATGACGTTACGTCTGAAACGGCTAGGTTTACCTGTAACGATCTACCAACTCCTGGAGAAATCTACTCCATTACAGTCATTACACTGAGTGGGAAGAAGGAAAGTGAACCGTGTCCTATGAACATTACTGCGAGTAAGTACATTTTTTGTATATGGGCAAAGCCGCAATGAATTCTCTATGTAATGTAGTCATTCAAATTCATCTAATTTTATCAATGTTATTTTAAACTGTGTTCTTTAACTAAAAGGTGAAAAATCTATTTTACTGAGGACACCATTGTAGAGCGAATCTCGGCCCTAAAAGAATGACCGTATAAACTCCTCATTCAGATGTATCTTGACTTTTTCCTTCGCAAGTACTGTACTAAATCTAAGAGCTTATTTCTGACACTCCATTCAGCTGCCATTTCTGCACACATTCAGTCCATTAGCTTGACAAATGAATTACTAAGGTCTTTTCCAGCACCATCCAAGGTGACAAACCTAGCTGAGTCTGAATTCTGTATTTAATGTAGTCATTGGAAATTCATCTAATTTTATAAATATTATTTGAAACTGTGCTCTTTAACTAAAAATTGAAATTATATTTCCCCGAGGATACCATTGTCGATCGAACTTCGGCCCTAAAAGAATGAATTATATTCAGTTGTATTTGACATTTTCCTTCGCAAGTACTGTACTAAATCTAACAGTTTATTTCTGACACTGCATTTAGCTGCCATTCTTGCACACAATCAGTCCATTAGAGTGACAAATAAATTACTAATCTCTTTTCCAGCACCATCCAAGGTGACAAACCTAACTGAGGCTGGAGCGACCATCGATTCAGTTTCAGTAAGTTGGTCCGCACCGGATGGGGTGTACGATGGCTACAGAGTGGTGTGTCCAGATGGATCCAACACTGGACCGAATGACGTTACGTCTGAAACGGCTAGGTTTACCTGTAACGATCTACCAACTCCTGGAGAAATCTACTCCATTACAGTCATTACACTGAGTGGGAAGAAGGAAAGTGAACCGTGTCCTATGAACATTACTGCGAGTAAGTACATTTTTTGTATATGGGCAAAGCCGCAATGAATTCTCTATGTAATGTAGTCATTCAAATTCATCTAATTTTATCAATGTTATTTTAAACTGTGTTCTTTAACTAAAAGGTGAAAAATCTATTTTACTGAGGACACCATTGTAGAGCGAATCTCGGCCCTAAAAGAATGACCGTATAAACTCCTCATTCAGATGTATCTTGACTTTTTCCTTCGCAAGTACTGTACTAAATCTAAGAGCTTATTTCTGACACTCCATTCAGCTGCCATTTCTGCACACATTCAGTCCATTAGCTTGACAAATGAATTACTAAGGTCTTTTCCAGCACCATCCAAGGTGACAAACCTAGCTGAGTCTGAATTCTGTATTTAATGTAGTCATTGGAAATTCATCTAATTTTATAAATATTATTTGAAACTGTGCTCTTTAACTAAAAATTGAAATTATATTTCCCCGAGGATACCATTGTCGATCGAACTTCGGCCCTAAAAGAATGAATTATATTCAGTTGTATTTGACATTTTCCTTCGCAAGTACTGTACTAAATCTAACAGTTTATTTCTGACACTGCATTTAGCTGCCATTCTTGCACACAATCAGTCCATTAGCGTGACAAATGAATTATTAATCTCTTTTCCAGCTCCATCCAAGGTGATAAACCTAACTGAGTCTGGAGCGACCATCGATTCAGTTTCAGTAAGTTGGTCTCCACCGGATGGGGTGTACGATGACTACAGAGTGGTGTGTCCCGACGGATCCAACGCTGGACAGAATGACGTTACTTCTGAAACAGATATGTTTACCTGTAATGATCTACCAACTCCTGGAGAAACCTACACGATTACAGTCATCACACTGAGCGGGAACAAGGAAAGTGAACCATGTCCTATTAACATTACTGCGAGTAAGTAAATTTTCTGTATACTGGCAAAGCCGCAATGAATTCTGTATTTAATGTACTCATTGAAAATTCATCTAATTTTATCAATGTTATTTTAAACTGTGTTCTTTAACTAAAAGGTGAAAAATCTATTTTACTGAGGACACCATTGTAGAGCGAATCTCGGCCCTAAAAGAATGACCGTATAAACTCCTTATTCAGATGTATTTTGACGTTTTCCTTCGCAAGTACTGTACTAAATCTAAGAGCTTATTTCTGACACTCCATTCAGCTGCCATTTCTGCACACATTCAGTTTATTAGCTTGACAAATGAATTACTAAGGTCTTTTCCAGCACCATCAAAGGTGACAAGCCTAACTGAGTCTGAATTCTGTATTTAATGTAGTCATTGGAAATTCATCTAATTTTATAAATATTATTTGAAACTGTGCTCTTTAACTAAAAATTTAAATTATATATCCCCGAGCATTCCATTGTTGAGCGAACTTCGGCCCTAAAAGAATGACTTGTATTCAGTTGCATTTGACATTTTCCTTCGCAAGTACTGTACTAAATCTGACAGCTTATTTCTGACACTCCATTTAGCTACCATTTTTGCACACAATCAGTCCATTAGCGTGACAAATAAATTACTAATCTCTTTTCCAGCACCATCCAAGGTGACAAACCTAACTGAGTCTGGAGCGACCATCGATTCAGTTTCAGTAAGTTGGTCTGCACCGGATGGGGTGTACGATGGCTACAGAGTGGTGTGTCCCGACGGATCCAACGCTGGTCAGAATGACGTTACTTCTGAAACGGATATGTTTACCTGTAATGATCTACCAACTCCTGGAGAAACCTACACCATTACAGTCATCACACTGAGGGGGAACAAGGAAAGTGAACCATGTCCTATTAACATTACTGCGAGTAAGTGAATTTTCTGTGTTCTGGCAAGCCGTATTAGATTATGTATGTATTGTAGTAATCAAAATTCATCTAGTTTAAAAAAAAATGAAACTGTGTGCTGTAACTGAAAGGTAACATTATATTTGACTGATTTTACAATTACAGAGCAAACATCAGGGGGAAATATCCCATGTAAATACGCTAATCAGGTGTATTTTGAAATATGTTCATCTTTGGAATTTATGTACTAAAAGTAACAACCTCTTACTGACACTCCATTTAGCTGCTATTTTTGCACACAATCAGTCCATTAGCGTGACAAATGAATTACTAATCTCTTTTCCAGCACCATCCAAGGTGACAAACCTAACTGAGTCTGGAGCGACCATCGACTCAGTTTCAGTAAGTTGGTCTGCACCGGATGGGGTGTACGATGGCTACAGAGTGGTGTGTCCAGATGGATCCAACACTGGACCGAATGACGTTACTTCTGAAACGGATATGTTTACCTGTAATGATCTACCAACTCCTGGAGAAACCTACACCATTACAGTCATCACACTGAGGGGGAACAAGGAAAGTGAACCATGTCCTATTAACATTACTGCGAGTAAGTGAATTTTCTGTGTTCTGGCAAGCCGTATTAGATTATGTATGTATTGTAGTAATCAAAATTCATCTAGTTTAAAAAAAAATGAAACTGTGTGCTGTAACTGAAAGGTAACATTATATTTGACTGATTTTACAATTACAGAGCAAACATCAGGGGGAAATATCCCATGTAAATACGCTAATCAGGTGTATTTTGAAATATGTTCATCTTTGGAATTTATGTACTAAAAGTAACAACCTCTTACTGACACTCCATTTAGCTGCTATTTTTGCACACAATCAGTCCATTAGCGTGACAAATGAATTACTAATCTCTTTTCCAGCACCATCCAAGGTGACAAACCTAACTGAGTCTGGAGCGACCATCGACTCAGTTTCAGTAAGTTGGTCTGCACCGGATGGGGTGTACGATGGCTACAGAGTGGTGTGTCCAGATGGATCCAACACTGGACCGAATGACGTTACGTCTGAAACGGCTAGGTTTACCTGTAACGATCTACCAACTCCTGGAGAAATCTACTCCATTACAGTCGTTACACAGAGTGGGAACAAGGAAAGTGAACCGTCTCCTATTAACATAACTACGAGTAAGTAAATTTTCTGTATACTGGCAAAGCCGTAATGAATTCTGTATTTAATGTACTCATTGAAAATTCATCTAATTTTATCAATGTTATTTTAAACTGTGCTCTTCAACTAAAAAGTGAAATTATATTTTACTGAGGACACCATCGTAAAGCGAATCTCGGCCCTAAAAGAATGACCATATAAACTCCTTATTTGAGTTGTATTTTGACATTTTCCTTCGCAAGAACTATACTAAATCTAACAGTTTATTTCTGACACTCCATTTAGCTGCCATTTCTGCAAACAATCAGTCCATTAGCTTGACAAATGAATTATAAGGTCTTTTCCAGCACCATCCAAGGTGACAAACCTAGCTGAGTCTGAATTCTGTATTTAATGTAGTCATTGGAAATTCATCTAATTTTATAAATATTATTTGAAACTGTGCTCTTTAACTAAAAATTGAAATTATATTTCCCCGAGGATACCATTGTCGATCGAACTTCGGCCCTAAAAGAATGAATTATATTCAGTTGTATTTGACATTTTCCTTCGCAAGTACTGTACTAAATCTAACAGTTTATTTCTAACACTGCATTTAGCTGCCATTCTTGCACACAATCAGTCCATTAGCGTGACAAATAAATTACTTATCTCTTTTCCAGCACCATCCAAGGTGACAAACCTAACTGAGGCTGGAGCGACCATCGATTCAGTTTCAGTAAGTTGGTCTGCACCGGATGGGGTGTACGATGGCTACAGAGTGGTGTGTCCCGACGGATCCAACGCTGGTCAGAATGACGTTACTTCTGAAACGGATATGTTTACCTGTAATGATCTACCAACTCCTGGAGAAACCTACACCATTACAGTCATCACACTGAGGGGGAACAAGGAAAGTGGACCATGTCCTATTAACATTACTGCGAGTAAGTGAATTTTCTGTGTTCTGGCAAGCCGTATTAGATTATGTATGTATTGTAGTAATCAAAATTCATCTAGTTTAAAAAAAAATGAAACTGTGTGCTGTAACTGAAAGGTAACATTATATTTGACTGATTTTACAATTACAGAGCAAACATCAGGGGGAAATATCCCATGTAAATACGCTAATCAGGTGTATTTTGAAATATGTTCATCTTTGGAATTTATGTACTAAAAGTAACAACCTCTTACTGACACTCCATTTAGCTGCTATTTTTGCACACAATCAGTCCATTAGCGTGACAAATGAATTACTAATCTCTTTTCCAGCACCATCCAAGGTGACAAACCTAACTGAGTCTGGAGCGACCATCGACTCAGTTTCAGTAAGTTGGTCTGCACCGGATGGGGTGTACGATGGCTACAGAGTGGTGTGTCCAGATGGATCCAACACTGGACCGAATGACGTTACGTCTGAAACGGCTAGGTTTACCTGTAACGATCTACCAACTCCTGGAGAAATCTACTCCATTACAGTCGTTACACAGAGTGGGAACAAGGAAAGTGAACCGTCTCCTATTAACATAACTACGAGTAAGTAAATTTTCTGTATACTGGCAAAGCCGTAATGAATTCTGTATTTAATGTACTCATTGAAAATTCATCTAATTTTATCAATGTTATTTTAAACTGTGCTCTTCAACTAAAACGTGAAATTATATTTTACTGAGGACACCATCGTAAAGCGAATCTCGGCCCTAAAAGAATGACCATATAAACTCCTTATTTGAGTTGTATTTTGACATTTTCCTTCGCAAGAACTATACTAAATCTAACAGTTTATTTCTGACACTCCATTTAGCTGCCATTTCTGCAGACAATCAGTCCATTAGCTTGACAAATGAATTATAAGGTCTTTTCCAGCACCATCCAAGGTGACAAACCTAGCTGAGTCTGAATTCTGTATTTAATGTAGTCATTGGAAATTCATCTAATTTTATGAATATTATTTGAAACTGTGCTCTTTAACTAAAAATTGAAATTATATTTCCCCGAGGATACCATTGTCGATCGAACTTCGGCCCTAAAAGAATGAATTATATTCAGTTGTATTTGACATTTTCCTTCGCAAGTACTGTACTAAATCTAACAGTTTATTTCTGACACTCCATTTAGCTGCCATTCTTGCACACAATCAGTCCATTAGAGTGACAAATAAATTACTAATCTCTTTTCCAGCACCATCCAAGGTGACAAACCTAACTGAGGCTGGAGCGACCATCGATTCAGTTTCAGTAAGTTGGTCCGCACCGGATGGGGTGTACGATGGCTACAGAGTGGTGTGTCCCGACGGATCCAACGCTGGTCAGAATGACGTTACTTCTGAAACGGATTTGTTTACCTGTAATGATCTACCAACTCCTGGAGAAACCTACACCATTACAGTCATCACACTGAGGGGGAACAAGGAAAGTGAACCGTGTCCTATTAACATTACTGCGAGTAAGTAAATTTTCTGTGTTCTGGCAAGCCGTATTAGATTATGTATGTATTGTAGTAATCAAAATTCATCTAGTTAAAAAAAATGAAACTGTGCGCTTTAACTGAAAGGTAACATTATATTTGACTGATTTTACAATTACAGAGCAAACATCAGGGGGAAATATCCCATGTAAATACGCTAATCAGGTGTATTTTGAAATATGTTCATCTTTGGAATTAATGTACTAAAGTAACAACCTCTTTCTGACACTTCATTTAGCTGCCATTTTTGCACACAATCAGTCCATTAGCGTGACAAATGAATTATTAATCTCTTTTCCAGCTCCATCCAAGGTGATAAACCTAACTGAGTCTGGAGCGACCATCGATTCAGTTTCAGTAAGTTGGTCTCCACCGGATGGGGTGTACGATGACTACAGAGTGGTGTGTCCCGACGGATCCAACGCTGGACAGAATGACGTTACTTCTGAAACAGATATGTTTACCTGTAATGATCTACCAACTCCTGGAGAAACCTACACGATTACAGTCATCACACTGAGCGGGAACAAGGAAAGTGAACCATGTCCTATTAACATTACTGCGAGTAAGTAAATTTTCTGTATACTGGCAAAGCCGCAATGAATTCTGTATTTAATGTACTCATTGAAAATTCATCTAATTTTATCAATGTTATTTTAAACTGTGTTCTTTAACTAAAAGGTGAAAAATCTATTTTACTGAGGACACCATTGTAGAGCGAATCTCGGCCCTAAAAGAATGACCGTATAAACTCCTTATTCAGATGTATTTTGACGTTTTCCTTCGCAAGTACTGTACTAAATCTAAGAGCTTATTTCTGACACTCCATTCAGCTGCCATTTCTGCACACATTCAGTTTATTAGCTTGACAAATGAATTACTAAGGTCTTTTCCAGCACCATCAAAGGTGACAAGCCTAACTGAGTCTGAATTCTGTATTTAATGTAGTCATTGGAAATTCATCTAATTTTATAAATATTATTTGAAACTGTGCTCTTTAACTAAAAATTTAAATTATATATCCCCGAGCATTCCATTGTTGAGCGAACTTCGGCCCTAAAAGAATGACTTGTATTCAGTTGCATTTGACATTTTCCTTCGCAAGTACTGTACTAAATCTGACAGCTTATTTCTGACACTCCATTTAGCTACCATTTTTGCACACAATCAGTCCATTAGCGTGACAAATAAATTACTAATCTCTTTTCCAGCACCATCCAAGGTGACAAACCTAACTGAGTCTGGAGCGACCATCGATTCAGTTTCAGTAAGTTGGTCTGCACCGGATGGGGTGTACGATGGCTACAGAGTGGTGTGTCCCGACGGATCCAACGCTGGTCAGAATGACGTTACTTCTGAAACGGATATGTTTACCTGTAATGATCTACCAACTCCTGGAGAAACCTACACCATTACAGTCATCACACTGAGGGGGAACAAGGAAAGTGAACCATGTCCTATTAACATTACTGCGAGTAAGTGAATTTTCTGTGTTCTGGCAAGCCGTATTAGATTATGTATGTATTGTAGTAATCAAAATTCATCTAGTTTAAAAAAAAATGAAACTGTGTGCTGTAACTGAAAGGTAACATTATATTTGACTGATTTTACAATTACAGAGCAAACATCAGGGGGAAATATCCCATGTAAATACGCTAATCAGGTGTATTTTGAAATATGTTCATCTTTGGAATTTATGTACTAAAAGTAACAACCTCTTACTGACACTCCATTTAGCTGCTATTTTTGCACACAATCAGTCCATTAGCGTGACAAATGAATTACTAATCTCTTTTCCAGCACCATCCAAGGTGACAAACCTAACTGAGTCTGGAGCGACCATCGACTCAGTTTCAGTAAGTTGGTCTGCACCGGATGGGGTGTACGATGGCTACAGAGTGGTGTGTCCAGATGGATCCAACACTGGACCGAATGACGTTACGTCTGAAACGGCTAGGTTTACCTGTAACGATCTACCAACTCCTGGAGAAATCTACTCCATTACAGTCGTTACACAGAGTGGGAACAAGGAAAGTGAACCGTCTCCTATTAACATAACTACGAGTAAGTAAATTTTCTGTATACTGGCAAAGCCGTAATGAATTCTGTATTTAATGTACTCATTGAAAATTCATCTAATTTTATCAATGTTATTTTAAACTGTGCTCTTCAACTAAAAAGTGAAATTATATTTTACTGAGGACACCATCGTAAAGCGAATCTCGGCCCTAAAAGAATGACCATATAAACTCCTTATTTGAGTTGTATTTTGACATTTTCCTTCGCAAGAACTATACTAAATCTAACAGTTTATTTCTGACACTCCATTTAGCTGCCATTTCTGCAAACAATCAGTCCATTAGCTTGACAAATGAATTATAAGGTCTTTTCCAGCACCATCCAAGGTGACAAACCTAGCTGAGTCTGAATTCTGTATTTAATGTAGTCATTGGAAATTCATCTAATTTTATAAATATTATTTGAAACTGTGCTCTTTAACTAAAAATTGAAATTATATTTCCCCGAGGATACCATTGTCGATCGAACTTCGGCCCTAAAAGAATGAATTATATTCAGTTGTATTTGACATTTTCCTTCGCAAGTACTGTACTAAATCTAACAGTTTATTTCTGACACTGCATTTAGCTGCCATTCTTGCACACAATCAGTCCATTAGAGTGACAAATAAATTACTAATCTCTTTTCCAGCACCATCCAAGGTGACAAACCTAACTGAGGCTGGAGCGACCATCGATTCAGTTTCAGTAAGTTGGTCCGCACCGGATGGGGTGTACGATGGCTACAGAGTGGTGTGTCCCGACGGATCCAACGCTGGTCAGAATGACGTTACTTCTGAAACGGATTTGTTTACCTGTAATGATCTACCAACTCCTGGAGAAACCTACACCATTACAGTCATCACACTGAGGGGGAACAAGGAAAGTGAACCGTGTCCTATTAACATTACTGCGAGTAAGTAAATTTTCTGTGTTCTGGCAAGCCGTATTAGATTATGTATGTATTGTAGTAATCAAAATTCATCTAGTTAAAAAAAATGAAACTGTGCGCTTTAACTGAAAGGTAACATTATATTTGACTGATTTTACAATTACAGAGCAAACATCAGGGGGAAATATCCCATGTAAATACGCTAATCAGGTGTATTTTGAAATATGTTCATCTTTGGAATTAATGTACTAAAGTAACAACCTCTTTCTGACACTTCATTTAGCTGCCATTTTTGCACACAATCAGTCCATTAGCGTGACAAATGAATTATTAATCTCTTTTCCAGCTCCATCCAAGGTGATAAACCTAACTGAGTCTGGAGCGACCATCGATTCAGTTTCAGTAAGTTGGTCTCCACCGGATGGGGTGTACGATGACTACAGAGTGGTGTGTCCCGACGGATCCAACGCTGGACAGAATGACGTTACTTCTGAAACAGATATGTTTACCTGTAATGATCTACCAACTCCTGGAGAAACCTACACGATTACACTCATCACACTGAGCGGGAACAAGGAAAGTGAACCATGTCCTATTAACATTACTGCGAGTAAGTAAATTTTCTGTATACTGGCAAAGCCGCAATGAATTCTGTATTTAATGTACTCATTGAAAATTCATCTAATTTTATCAATGTTATTTTAAACTGTGTTCTTTAACTAAAAGGTGAAAAATCTATTTTACTGAGGACACCATTGTAGAGCGAATCTCGGCCCTAAAAGAATGACCGTATAAACTCCTTATTCAGATGTATTTTGACGTTTTCCTTCGCAAGTACTGTACTAAATCTAAGAGCTTATTTCTGACACTCCATTTAGCTGCCATTTCTGCACACATTCAGTTTATTAGCTTGACAAATGAATTACTAAGGTCTTTTCCAGCACCATCCAAGGTGACAAGCCTAACTGAGTCTGAATTCTGTATTTAATGTAGTCATTGGAAATTCATCTAATTTTATAAATATTATTTGAAACTGTGCTCTTTAACTAAAAATTTAAATTATATATCCCCGAGCATTCCATTGTTGAGCGAACTTCGGCCCTAAAAGAATGACTTGTATTCAGTTGTATTTGACATTTTCCTTCGCAAGTACTGTACTAAATCTGACAGCTTATTTCTGACACTCCATTTAGCTACCATTTTTGCACACAATCAGTCCATTAGCGTGACAAATAAATTACTAATCTCTTTTCCAGCACCATCCAAGGTGACAAACCTAACTGAGTCTGGAGCGACCATCGATTCAGTTTCAGTAAGTTGGTCTGCCCCGGATGGGGTGTACGATGGCTACAGAGTGGTGTGTCCCGACGGATCCAACGCTGGTCAGAATGACGTTACTTCTGAAACGGATATGTTTACCTGTAATGATCTACCAACTCCTGGAGAAACCTACACCATTACAGTCATCACACTGAGAGGGAACAAGGAAAGTGAACCGTGTCCTATTAACATTACTGCGAGTAAGTGAATTTTCTGTATTCTGGCAAGCCGTATTAGATTATGTATGTATTGTAGTAATCAAAATTCATCTAGTTAAAAAAAAAATGAAACTGTGTGCTGTAACTGAAAGGTAACATTATATTTGACTGATTTTACAATTACAGAGCAAACATCAGGGGGAAATATCCCATGTAAATACGCTAATCAGGTGTATTTTGAAATATGTTCATCTTTGGAATTAATGTACTAAAGTAACAACCTCTTACTGACACTCCATTTAGCTGCTATTTTTGCACACAATCAGTCCATTAGCGTGACAAATGAATTACTAATCTCTTTTCCAGCTCCATCCAAGGTGACAAACCTAACTGAGTCTGGAGCGACCATCGACTCAGTTTCAGTAAGTTGGTCTGCACCGGATGGGGTGTACGATGGCTACAGAGTGGTGTGTCCAGATGGATCCAACACTGGACCGAATGACGTTACGTCTGAAACGGCTAGGTTTACCTGTAACGATCTACCAACTCCTGGAGAAATCTACTCCATTACAGTCGTTACACTGAGCGGGAACAAGGAAAGTGAACCATGTCCTATTAACATTACTGCGAGTAAGTAAATTTTCTGTATACTGGCAAAGCCGCAATGAATTCTGTATTTAATGTACTCATTGAAAATTCATCTAATTTTATCAATGTTATTTTAAACTGTGTTCTTTAACTAAAAGGTGAAAAATCTATTTTACTGAGGACACCATTGTAGAGCGAATCTCGGCCCTAAAAGAATGACCGTATAAACTCCTTATTCAGATGTATTTTGACGTTTTCCTTCGCAAGTACTGTACTAAATCTAAGAGCTTATTTCTGACACTCCATTCAGCTGCCATTTCTGCACACATTCAGTTTATTAGCTTGACAAATGAATTACTAAGGTCTTTTCCAGCACCATCAAAGGTGACAAGCCTAACTGAGTCTGAATTCTGTATTTAATGTAGTCATTGGAAATTCATCTAATTTTATAAATATTATTTGAAACTGTGCTCTTTAACTAAAAATTTAAATTATATATCCCCGAGCATTCCATTGTTGAGCGAACTTCGGCCCTAAAAGAATGACTTGTATTCAGTTGTATTTGACATTTTCCTTCGCAAGTACTGTACTAAATCTGACAGCTTATTTCTGACACTCCATTTAGCTACCATTTTTGCACACAATCAGTCCATTAGCGTGACAAATAAATTACTAATCTCTTTTCCAGCACCATCCAAGGTGACAAACCTAACTGAGTCTGGAGCGACCATCGATTCAGTTTCAGTAAGTTGGTCTGCCCCGGATGGGGTGTACGATGGCTACAGAGTGGTGTGTCCCGACGGATCCAACGCTGGTCAGAATGACGTTACTTCTGAAACGGATATGTTTACCTGTAATGATCTACCAACTCCTGGAGAAACCTACACCATTACAGTCATCACACTGAGAGGGAACAAGGAAAGTGAACCGTGTCCTATTAACATTACTGCGAGTAAGTGAATTTTCTGTATTCTGGCAAGCCGTATTAGATTATGTATGTATTGTAGTAATCAAAATTCATCTAGTTAAAAAAAAAATGAAACTGTGTGCTGTAACTGAAAGGTAACATTATATTTGACTGATTTTACAATTACAGAGCAAACATCAGGGGGAAATATCCCATGTAAATACGCTAATCAGGTGTATTTTGAAATATGTTCATCTTTGGAATTAATGTACTAAAGTAACAACCTCTTACTGACACTCCATTTAGCTGCTATTTTTGCACACAATCAGTCCATTAGCGTGACAAATGAATTACTAATCTCTTTTCCAGCTCCATCCAAGGTGACAAACCTAACTGAGTCTGGAGCGACCATCGACTCAGTTTCAGTAAGTTGGTCTCCACCGGATGGGGTGTACGATGGCTACAGAGTGGTGTGTCCAGATGGATCCAACACTGGACCGAATGACGTTACGTCTGAAACGGCTAGGTTTACCTGTAACGATCTACCAACTCCTGGAGAAATCTACTCCATTACAGTCGTTACACTGAGTGGGAACAAGGAAAGTGAACCGTCTCCTATAAACATAACTACGAGTAAGTAAATTTTCTGTATACTGGCAAAGCCGCAACGAATTCGTATTTAATGTACTCATTGAAAATTCACCTAATTTTGTCAATATTATTTTAAACTGTGTTCTTTAACTAAAAGGTGAAAAATCTATTTTACTGAGGACACCATTGTAGAGCGAATCTCGGCCCTAAAAGAATGACGTATAAACTCCTTATTCAGATGTATTTTGACGTTTTCCTTCGCAAGTACTGTACTAAATCTAAGAGCTTATTTCTGACACTCCATTCAGCTGCCATTTCTGCACACATTCAGTTTATTAGCTTGACAAATGAATTACTAAGGTCTTTTCCAGCACCATCAAAGGTGACAAGCCTAACTGAGTCTGAATTCTGTATTTAATGTAGTCATTGGAAATTCATCTAATTTTATAAATATTATTTGAAACTGTGCTCTTTAACTAAAAATTTAAATTATATATCCCCGAGCATTCCATTGTTGAGCGAACTTCGGCCCTAAAAGAATGACTTGTATTCAGTTGTATTTGACATTTTCCTTCGCAAGTACTGTACTAAATCTGACAGCTTATTTCTGACACTCCATTTAGCTACCATTTTTGCACACAATCAGTCCATTAGCGTGACAAATAAATTACTAATCTCTTTTCCAGCACCATCCAAGGTGACAAACCTAACTGAGTCTGGAGCGACCATCGATTCAGTTTCAGTAAGTTGGTCTGCCCCGGATGGGGTGTACGATGGCTACAGAGTGGTGTGTCCCGACGGATCCAACGCTGGTCAGAATGACGTTACTTCTGAAACGGATATGTTTACCTGTAATGATCTACCAACTCCTGGAGAAACCTACACCATTACAGTCATCACACTGAGAGGGAACAAGGAAAGTGAACCGTGTCCTATTAACATTACTGCGAGTAAGTGAATTTTCTGTATTCTGGCAAGCCGTATTAGATTATGTATGTATTGTAGTAATCAAAATTCATCTAGTTAAAAAAAAAATGAAACTGTGTGCTGTAACTGAAAGGTAACATTATATTTGACTGATTTTACAATTACAGAGCAAACATCAGGGGGAAATATCCCATGTAAATACGCTAATCAGGTGTATTTTGAAATATGTTCATCTTTGGAATTAATGTACTAAAGTAACAACCTCTTACTGACACTCCATTTAGCTGCTATTTTTGCACACAATCAGTCCATTAGCGTGACAAATGAATTACTAATCTCTTTTCCAGCTCCATCCAAGGTGACAAACCTAACTGAGTCTGGAGCGACCATCGACTCAGTTTCAGTAAGTTGGTCTCCACCGGATGGGGTGTACGATGGCTACAGAGTGGTGTGTCCAGATGGATCCAACACTGGACCGAATGACGTTACGTCTGAAACGGCTAGGTTTACCTGTAACGATCTACCAACTCCTGGAGAAATCTACTCCATTACAGTCGTTACACTGAGTGGGAACAAGGAAAGTGAACCGTCTCCTATAAACATAACTACGAGTAAGTAAATTTTCTGTATACTGGCAAAGCCGCAACGAATTCGTATTTAATGTACTCATTGAAAATTCACCTAATTTTGTCAATATTATTTTAAACTGTGTTCTTTAACTAAAAGGTGAAAAATCTATTTTACTGAGGACACCATTGTAGAGCGAATCTCGGCCCTAAAAGAATGACGTATAAACTCCTTATTCAGATGTATTTTGACGTTTTCCTTCGCAAGTACTGTACTAAATCTAAGAGCTTATTTCTGACACTCCATTCAGCTGCCATTTCTGCACACATTCAGTTTATTAGCTTGACAAATGAATTACTAAGGTCTTTTCCAGCACCATCAAAGGTGACAAGCCTAACTGAGTCTGAATTCTGTATTTAATGTAGTCATTGGAAATTCATCTAATTTTATAAATATTATTTGAAACTGTGCTCTTTAACTAAAAATTTAAATTATATATCCCCGAGCATTCCATTGTTGAGCGAACTTCGGCCCTAAAAGAATGACTTGTATTCAGTTGTATTTGACATTTTCCTTCGCAAGTACTGTACTAAATCTGACAGCTTATTTCTGACACTCCATTTAGCTACCATTTTGCACACAATCAGTCCATTAGCGTGACAAATAAATTACTAATCTCTTTTCCAGCACCATCCAAGGTGACAAACCTAACTGAGTCTGGAGCGACCATCGATTCAGTTTCAGTAAGTTGGTCTGCCCCGGATGGGGTGTACGATGGCTACAGAGTGGTGTGTCCCGACGGATCCAACGCTGGTCAGAATGACGTTACTTCTGAAACGGATATGTTTACCTGTAATGATCTACCAACTCCTGGAGAAAACCTACACCATTACAGTCATCACACTGAGAGGGAACAAGGAAAGTGAACCGTGTCCTATTAACATTACTGCGAGTAAGTGAATTTTCTGTATTCTGGCAAGCCGTATTAGATTATGTATGTATTGTAGTAATCAAAATTCATCTAGTTAAAAAAAAAATGAAACTGTGTGCTGTAACTGAAAGGTAACATTATATTTGACTGATTTTACAATTACAGAGCAAACATCAGGGGGAAATATCCCATGTAAATACGCTAATCAGGTGTATTTTGAAATATGTTCATCTTTGGAATTAATGTACTAAAGTAACAACCTCTTACTGACACTCCATTTAGCTGCTATTTTTGCACACAATCAGTCCATTAGCGTGACAAATGAATTACTAATCTCTTTTCCAGCTCCATCCAAGGTGACAAACCTAACTGAGTCTGGAGCGACCATCGACTCAGTTTCAGTAAGTTGGTCTCCACCGGATGGGGTGTACGATGGCTACAGAGTGGTGTGTCCAGATGGATCCAACACTGGACCGAATGACGTTACGTCTGAAACGGCTAGGTTTACCTGTAACGATCTACCAACTCCTGGAGAAATCTACTCCATTACAGTCGTTACACTGAGTGGGAACAAGGAAAGTGAACCGTCTCCTATAAACATAACTACGAGTAAGTAAATTTTCTGTATACTGGCAAAGCCGCAACGAATTCGTATTTAATGTACTCATTGAAAATTCACCTAATTTTGTCAATATTATTTTAAACTGTGTTCTTTAACTAAAAGGTGAAAAATCTATTTACTGAGGACACCATTGTAGAGCGAATCTCGGCCCTAAAAGAATGACGTATAAACTCCTTATTCAGATGTATTTTGACGTTTTCCTTCGCAAGTACTGTACTAAATCTAAGAGCTTATTTCTGACACTCCATTCAGCTGCCATTTCTGCACACATTCAGTCTATTAGCTTGACAAATGAATTACTAAGGTCTTTTCCAGCACCATCAAAGGTGACAAGCCTAACTGAGTCTGAATTCTGTATTTAATGTAGTCATTGGAAATTCATCTAATTTTATAAATATTATTTGAAACTGTGCTCTTTAACTAAAAATTTAAATTATATATCCCCGAGCATACCATTGTTGAGCGAACTTCGGCCCTAAAAGAATGACTTGTATTCAGTTGTATTTGACATTTTCCTTCGCAAGTACTGTACTAAATATGACAGCTTATTTCTGACACTCCATTTAGCTACCATTTTTGCACACAATCAGTCCATTAGCGTGACAAATAAATTACTAATCTCTTTTCCAGCACCATCCAAGGTGACAAACCTAACTGAGTCTGGAGCGACCATCGATTCAGTTTCAGTAAGTTGGTCTGCCCCGGATGGGGTGTACGATGGCTACAGAGTGGTGTGTCCCGACGGATCCAACGCTGGTCAGAATGACGTTACTTCTGAAACGGATATGTTTACCTGTAATGATCTACCAACTCCTGGAGAAACCTACACCATTACAGTCATCACACTGAGAGGGAACAAGGAAAGTGAACCGTGTCCTATTAACATTACTGCGAGTAAGTGAATTTTCTGTATTCTGGCAAGCCGTATTAGATTATGTATGTATTGTAGTAATCAAAATTCATCTAGTTAAAAAAAAAATGAAACTGTATGCTGTAACTGAAAGGTAACATTATATTTGACTGATTTTACAATTACAGAGCAAACATCAGGGGGAAATATCCCATGTAAATACGCTAATCAGGTGTATTTTGAAATATGTTCATCTTTAGAATTTATGTACTAAAAGTAACAACCTCTTACTGACACTCCATTTAGCTGCCCTTTTGCACACAATCAGTCCATTAGCGTGACAAATGAATTACTAATCTCTTTTCCAGCACCATCCAAGGTGACAAACCTAACTGAGTCTGGAGCGACCATCGACTCAGTTTCAGTAAGTTGGTCTCCACCGGATGGGGTGTACGATGGCTACAGAGTGGTGTGTCCAGATGGATCCAACACTGGACCGAATGACGTTACGTCTGAAACGGCTAGGTTTACCTGTAACGATCTACCAACTCCTGGAGAAATCTACTCCATTACAGTCGTTACACTGAGTGGGAACAAGGAAAGTGAACCGTCTCCTATAAACATAACTACGAGTAAGTAAATTTTCTGTATACTGGCAAAGCCGCAACGAATTCGTATTTAATGTACTCATTGAAAATTCACCTAATTTTGTCAATATTATTTTAAACTGTGCTCTTCAACTAAAAGGTGAAAAATCTATTTTACTGAGGACACCATTGTAGAGCGAATCTCGGCCCTAAAAGAATGACCGTATGAACTCCTTATTCAGATGTATTTTGACGTTTTCCTTCGCAAGTACTGTACTAAATCTAAGAGCTTATTTCTGACACTCCATTCAGCTGCCATTTCTGCACACATTCAGTCTATTAGCTTGACAAATGAATTACTAAGGTCTTTTCCAGCACCATCAAAGGTGACAAGCCTAACTGAGTCTGAATTCTGTGTTTAATGTAGTCATTGGAAATTCATCTAATTTTATAAATATTATTTGAAACTGTGCTCTTTAACTAAAAATTTAAATTATATTTCCCCGAGGATACCATTGTCGATCGAACTTCGGCCCTAAAAGAATGATTTGTATTCAGTTGTATTTGACATTTTCCTTCGCAAGAACTGTACTAAATTTGACAGTTTATTTCTGACACTCCATTTAGCTTCCATTTCTGCACACAATCAGTCCATTAGCGTGACAAATGAATTACTAATGTCTTTTCCAGCACCATCCAAGGTGACAAACCTAACTGAGTCTGGAGCGACCATCGATTCAGTTTCAGTAAGTTGGTCTTCACCGGATGGGGTGTACGATGGCTACAGAGTGGTGTGTCCAGACGGATCCTACGCTGGTCAGAATGACGTTACTTCTGAAACGGATATGTTTACCTGTAATGATCTACCAACTCCTGGAGAAACCTACACCATTGCAGTCATCACACTGAGCGGGAACAAGGAAAGTGAACCGTGTCCTATTAACATTACTACGAGTAAGTAAATTTTCTGTATACTGGCAAAGTCGCATTGAATTCTGTATTTAATGTACTCATTGAAAATTCATCTAAATTTATCAATATCTTTTGAAACTGTGCTCTTTAACTAAAAGGTGAAAAATCTATTTTTACTGAGAAAACCATTATAGAGCGAATCTCGGCCCTAAAAGAATGACCGTATAAAGGCATTATTCAGTTGTATTTTGACTTTTTCCTTCGCAAGTACTGTACTAAATCTAAGAGCTTATTTCTGACACTCCATTCAGCTGGCATTTTTGCACACAATCAGTCCATTAGCGTGACAAATAAATTACTAATCTCTTTTCCAGCACCATCCAAGGTGACAAACCTAACTGAGTCTGGAGCGACCATCGATTCAGTTTCAGTAAGTTGGTCTGCCCCGGATGGGGTGTACGATGGCTACAGAGTGGTGTGTCCCGACGGATCCAACGCTGGTCAGAATGACGTTACTTCTGAAACGGCTATGTTTACTTGTAACGATCTTCCAACTCCTGGAGAAACTTACACCATTACAGTGACCACACTGAGTGAGAACAAGGAAAGTGAACCGTGTCCGATTAACATTACTGCAAGTAAGTTGATATACTTCAAGTTGACATACATGAAATCAGGATTACATTCTGTATGTAATGTAGTCATTAAATTGGACTGAAAGGTGAAATCATAACTGACTGAGCACACAATGGAGAGCGAACCTCGGCCAAAAAAAAAATTACCGTGCAAATGCAATTCACTTGCGTTTCGCCAATTTTTTTTTTTTTTTTTCAATTACATTTAATATGTTTGTTGTGTTTGTATCTAAGAGAAGCATATACTAAGTCTTAATAAAAAAAAGGTTTCCCAGTTTTAAAAGGAAATCCCCCCCCCCCCCCCGCCTGCAAATGCAGTCTGCCATAAATTGTACCCGTTGTGCCTCTCTTCTTTTATCTTATTTGATAAAAAAGTACTGGAATTAATTTTTCTTCCATAAAGATTTGCTCTGCCAAAAGCCCCGAGTTTAACTACTCTCAAACGTGTATTTTCTTCTTCTGAATATATATACATGTATATGTATATATATATATATAAATGAGGGTGTGTGAGTGTGCGTGTGTGTGTGTGTGTAAGGCACTAAGCGGTCAAGCTTGGACACATCCGCGCACCCATGGTAACGCGTATTCATCAAATTATAATTGCTATTGTTCATCTGTTTATATCTGTTCTTCACTTGAGCAAGGAAGAGGTTTCCGAAAATAAATTATACAAAAGGATAGTGTTTTGCTCGGAGTTGGTTAGGGCAATATGTCTCAAAACTGAATGAAAACTCCGTAAACGGAGGGGGCCTTTCGGCATTGAAATGAAGGTATCTTTATGGAAAAATGTGGAACTACTCCTCGTTAGAGAATTTGATGATATTCCAAGATTTAAATTTAGTACTTTTGATACCCTTTTCCCCTCCCCCTCCCGCTAAAGGCCTCGTGCTTGGATATATATATGTTATCACTTCATCTCAGTTGGCTTTTGTTTCAAGTTTATTTATTTGCTGTTTTATTCACACGTGGTAGCATTGTCAGTTACAGAACTGCTTTCCACAACGGCCCTGTCCGCATAATGTACAATCACATAAAATTAATCCATAGTATTGTAAATAATCATTAGCACAGAATTAATCTATTTGCATACATACTAAGTAACCTAACAGAATAAGAGGAAAAAAATAGAATTAAAACCAGAAAACATTGGAATAACAAAAACAAGTCAACATTTGATAAAGAAAATGGAAAAATTTAAAAGCAATCGTAAATATATATCATTGTTAAACCGATTATTAAAGTGACTATATGTCAAATTTTCTAAAGTCATTTTGGATTGTCTGAACGATTTTGGATTTACTTTGGATTATTCAGTGATAATCTAAAAGCATTTAACGACCGACTGTTTCTTTTATTCACACTGAGGTTGTTCCACCCAGTATATCCCATGAATTGAAATGGACGACTAGCTGCGTTATTAATTAACTTTAAGGTATTACTGAGTGAGCTATTCATCCGGAATCTTGTTTCAATCGTATGAATTGGCCTGGTGAAGATATATTTTAAATAATCGCGTGCGAGATCATTTTATACTTGAATCATTTTATGTTGATTCCATCGAATAGGCAGTTCTTGCCACTTAAGTTCTCCAAACATAATATCAGCTACGTGGGTTCCTGGATGTGCTCCAATAATCATTCTAGCCATTGTACTGTGTAATTTTAATGATTTATCAAGAATTTTCGATGGGGCATTTGACCACTCAACATCGCAGTAATCTAGGAAAGGGCATGGTCAGAGAGCAACATAAAATTTTCAAAATGTCATTCGGTAATACAGGCTTTGCAGAGCCCTATTCTTTGTGATACTTTGCAGGCTATATAACCAATGTGCTCTTTCCACAACAGTTCATCAAGCATAACCCCAAGATATTTAGATGTCTTTACTTTTTCGTTGTGCTGATTGGAGAGGATTAGATCCAAATTAGAAAATGCTGCAAGTCTTTGACGAGTGCCTAATAACATAAATTTTGTTTTCTTCAAATTTAGTGTCGGCTTATTATGAATAAGCAATTTTTCTGCTACCTGTAGACCAACTTGCATATCATTTTGTAATTCATCAGCATATTTTTGCTCTGAAAAGCATGACAGTATTTATCTGCATACATATGTGCTTTACAGTTTAGATCAATAAAAGCAGATAGTAAACAGTGGATGTAAGTTACAAACATTAACGGCCCCAATATTGAGTCAAGTGGTACTCCAATGGTAACTGGGGCAAATGAC
>JAPZVO010001073.1:0-22666 GCA_029962745.1 Echinometra lucunter
AAAAGGGGTGGGGCTTGGTTTGAGAGGGAGTTTGAGAGTGGCACGAGTTACTAGTAATAGGAATAGGAAATACGACTGTGTACATAATCGGCTTTGTTTCGAGGCATGATCATTCTCTCCTTGCCTGGAGTGAAGAAAAGCTGCATCTTTTCTCCTGATTGTACTTCATGAGGTTTTCTGCCAAAACTGATGTTGATTGACTACAGTACTCATACTAAAACGTAATATGATCAGAATATGGCGACACAATTTGTACCCAGAGTTATATTTTAAAGGTTATACCAACCTTTTCAGTAATAGCATGGAAGGTCTATGCTTTGTTTGTTTGTATGTGTTCACTATTGTTTAAATTTGTCATATTTAATTCAAACCTTATGCGAATTTAATCAATGGAATCCAAAATCGTTTAATACATATATTAAAAAGAAGGAATGAGTTTCTTTAGGCGAATATCAGGGAACTGGATAAAAGGGCCATGTATTTTTGTGTGCCCACGAATTTATTGTGACCATTTACTCTTAAATTAAGTAAAATCAACGTAGAATGATATCCAAGGTAAAGCTGTCTTTGAGTTCGACTGGATACATATTCTAATAATAATAATGGTTATCATCATCATCATCATTATCATAACAACAAACAAATACAATGACAATAATAACAATGAAAATGATAATGATGATTATTATCATAACAACACAAAACAAATACAATGACAATAATCACAATGAAAATGATAATGATGATGATGATGAAGATGATAATATAAATAGTAAGATAATGATAATAATAACCATAATAGTAATAATAACAATGATAATGATACTAATATGAATCACAGTAGTAAGTAATAATCGTAACAATAGATGAAATTACATTTATCATCTAATGAATCATAAAAAGAAAGACATATTAGTAATTTACTTCTTCATCAACCACATCCAAGGCCGTACGTAGGATTTTTTTCGGGGGGGGGGGGGGCAAAGTTGATTTATATATTTACGGAAAATCGGGATCTTTTGCAGTTTTAGAAATGAAATAAGACGATCTAGTGCATACTTTGGGTGGAATTATGGCAAATTTCGATTTAAACAGTGAGAAATCAAAACTAGACTGAGGGGTTCCTTCGGGGGAGAGGGGATTAAATGCCACCTGTGGGCAAGGTCATGACCACTTCAGTATTAGTAACGCTTTTCAGTAATCGTGTAAAAAGTGTGATTAAATAAGGTTCATATTTTAACCAACTGATGATTTTTAAAACCAACTGTTCTGAGATATTCTTTTCTGAATGCAAAGAAATGCATTATATTTTCTGCGATAATGGGATAGGTGACACTGTCAAAGAAATTAATCAAGGAAACATTGATCAGAAATACATTCATAAATATCTTGAGTAAATATACAAAAGCATACAGTCTTTTATTTTTATTTCATGTTTTCACAAACTCAGCTGCAAAAAGACAATTCAAAATACATTCCTTTATCATTTAACGAAAAAGGCAAGAACTGCCCAATGAATGCTGATTTTGATATTCGACTTTGGACTCATACATTTTGCTTTACATCTACATGCATGACTGAAGACATCATCTATCCATTTTCAAGGTGTAAGTGGGTAGCAAAAAAGTAATGCGCGACCACCGACCAACGGTCTTCCAATCATCCCCATCGCCAAAAACCCATATTCACAAAGCCCCGCTAAAAGTTCCTACTTGCAAAGCGGCTTGCGTGCATGTTGCATGCGCACCCAATCTATGATAATACCTCAAACATACAACATGTCACAGGAAAAAAAATAAGGAAACATTTCTTACATTTGAAAAAAAAAAAATCAGGAATTCCTGAAAAATCTGGAAAACTTACATCCCTGCATTTTATTTGTTTACTAATTCATATGGAATGGGTTTTAGACAATGAAGACTGTGCATCCGTGTGGTATTATTATGTCAAACGTCACATGGTTCTCTCGTGTCACCAACGAAGTTGGCCAAAATAATCTTAATTAGAGTGACATCACAACAAAATATGAAATGTCCGATGTTAAATTACACGAGTGGAAGTGAGCTACAGACTCTAGTCAGCTTTAGTAAAAAACGGTACCTACAGACTACAGTGTAATCTTGCATATAATTAATTCTCGCAAGATTTGCACACTATATTTTATACTGTATTTTCATTATCATTGTTTTTCTTTAATACAGGTTCTGTATTGCGGACCCCCTGTTAAAGAAAAGATTAGAAGCGTTGCTCTAGCCTCTAAAAAAAATCTCCAACAACAAACAAATACAATGTACCGTATTTTCAAAGTTCCCGAATACTCAAGCACATTAATGTAAAACATTACCATAGACTTAAACTGATCTTGCCTTGGGTTACACTTAAATTGTTTTCCCTCATGGAAATGCCCCTTTCACGTTAAAATGCGACCAATATCTGCAATGATTTCATAATCATTTAATCCAGAGATAAAAATCAAAGTTCATACCAGCTGTCGAGTGATATCAGAACTGCAGAATATTTTGCAAAAGTTATACATGTATTTCTCAACATTAGCATAAATACCAATACAATACATTTTTCGCAGAGAGACCACATACGAACACAAAAAAATTCATTTATAAGCATAAAACGCAAGATAGCATGAAGAACTAAGATCCTCCCTGTAAGAATTAGGCCTAAAGTAAAATTTACAGTAAATTACTGGCAGTGCAGAGTTGCCAGCAATTTAGACCTACTGTATTATACACTATTGTACTGTTTAATCCAATGCAAGCAGTAAAACAAAGTATTTGATAGTAAATGGTAAATGATACAGTATGATACTGCATCCTTTACGGAATTTATTATGAATAACTGCTAACTCTGCTGCCAGTAATTACTGTAAATTTCTTCATCAACTTTTTACAGTACTTAGCAATGCATGGGCCATCACAAAATTACTTACTACGCCATGTGCAATATCCTTAAGGATGGTAAGAAACTTTTGTAGATCTAGCTACATAAAGCCTGTGAAAAGTTGTGGAGATCATGATGTATAAGGTAATTATGCAGAAAGAAGCGTTAGATTGGACCGAAAATCAGATTTGATTCTTGTCCTGAGCGTCACAACCCAACGACGTGGATAGACATGAGTACCCACACTTGAAGCCACCATGGTAATCATCATTATTATCATCGGAATCCCCAGTCCAATTTGCCAAAAGTGAGACTCCTCAACGATGACATGTAACAATGATTCCCCCTTTATCTTGCATCCTCCTAACCTTGTCTAATCAATTGGAAATAATAAATGTGTTTTAAACTTGAACATAAACTAGAAATTGAAGCCGAGAAAAAAATTTCAAAACAAAGTATTATCGAAAGAAATGATACACAAACAAAAAATGTTTTAAACACTAATGCATACAAAGTATCGTGCAATTTCACATTAGTCAGCAACCAAGCACAATACATGTATAAACTATTTGATAGTGGAATGATAATAATCGCGACAACGAAATCCAATTGCAAAGAGGATCAGTGTTCTGGTATTGTCGAAAAACATGACCCCCCCCCCCCCCCCACACCCCTCCCCCCGGTATGTGCGCATGCACTGTGACGAATTTTCCCATATCTGATCTTTCCAGCTATGATTTACTGCATTTCACAAATGCAAAATGAGAATAGGTAGAATTCAAACACGCATGCAGATATTCAGCAATTAGTTAATAGCTTAGATAAGTTACATGTATAGAAGGCCTCACAACAATGTTTTAATGTTTAAATGAAATATTGAAGATTTTCGATTGCATGCCTGCAAACATCCTCTTTTATTATTGCAGGGGTCTGAACAGATCTTAATCCTCACTTGCATGGTTCCATGCAGGTTATGGACAAGTGCAGTTATTTGGTGCATGTCTATACCACCATGTGCAGTATTCGTCTCATCAATCTAAAGGGAAATGTTCTTCTTCTGTCCGTATCTATTGATCGCACCCTTTGCAGACTGCCAGTAGGTAATGATTCCCGTTGGTAGCCGTAGCGCACACAGCTCGGCCTTTGAAAAAGATCTGGATTTATGAGATGTAGTTGAGATAAGAGAAAAAAAAATATTGACTGATTAGAAGGGAGAGAATATACCATTTTAAAGTCTGCTTCTTTACTGTGAAATAATTTTTTAATAAAGAATTTTTTTTCTTCATATAGAGTTTTCTAACCTGGTTACGATCAAGTAAAAGATTATTGTCCTTTCACTATTTTGCATTCACTATACAGTCAAATTAAGGTTATTAAACATTTTCAGAGATCAGAGATGCAAGTTTATTATCCCATATCATAAATCCTGAGACATAGTTCCCACTTGAATTAGAATAAGGCAATCCACTCTTCATTGATTTTCACTGCTTATTAGGTCATGTGAGATTGAGTTTCATAATCCTCAAACAAAATCTACCTGTTGTGGTGTTGTGGGTGTGGGTGTAGTTTGGTAGCTACCAGCACAAAGGTTGCATGTGCTTATGGCTTGGTATATTGCAGCTGGATCAAATTAAAGTCTGTGAATTACTATAATGAATGTGTCTCCAGATCCAAATGTTTCCAGAACATTGCAAGAGGCGACAATTCCAAGGTGTAGGCACAGCGTTCCATGGATGTCCCTGTACTTTTTCGCAATGTTGAGGTTGAAGTTCTGCAATATTCTGAAATATATCGCAGTATAAAGAGATCTTTATTAATGCAGTTCTCAACTTTCCTTTTTAAAAGTCAATTCCCAATCTGCAATGTCTGCAATTTGGTGAACCTTTATGTGCAATTACACTTCCCATGTGGAATGAGTTCATCTATGTAAAAAAAACAACCAAAGCATTTTTAGTCATCATTTATTCATATGTGATATTCCTCATCAATGCAAACAAGCCATGAATTCACAAGACTTGTAACAAACTTTTGAAACAGGTCATATTCAAATGAGATTTCTATACCCCTAATCATGGTAATTATCGCTTCGAACCCTTAACATTTCACTTATGATAATTCTTATCTGTTACTTTTTCAATGTTACTGCAGTATGGAAGTTTAGTCATTAGGCTTTTTTTAAAATAAGGAAACATTAATTTGGGAGAGCATAATACTAGCTCATATCTGAAACTTCTTTTTATTTTATATTGAAGTCTGCTGGTTATTAATGATGAATTATGGTAATAACAATTAGCACTACGTAAAATCTTTATCATGTATTATCATGTCCACAGTCAAGGGCGGCGCTAAGGTGGGGAGGCCGGCCCCTGTGGTTTTCCAAATGATCAAAGAAGAAAGAAAAGTGGAAAGAGATATTTATATGGGTCATTCTGCCCCTATCGAAACTCCCGACACCGTCCCTGTCCAGAGTAAAACATATGTACCCTCATAGGCTTATAAAAGTTTCTAAAAATTAGAATTAGGTAAAGAGTTTTTATTTTTTTTGTATGTGATGTTAAAAGCAGAAACACAAATGAACAAAGAAAGGACTGAATTTAAGAAAAATTATGAATTCGATGTTTTACCGATTTCCATGGTCACGGAGAAAGATGGTTGGCATATAGTGTTTTCTCCTTATGCAATTGCCTTCGAAAGTGCTGCATCCAACTCATTCCCTTTGTCATGCGGTCTGCGTATACGATGCTATTCATCGTTGGTCCTGCACAAGTCTAAGCCTACAAAGTGATCAGAAAAGAAAATGAGAGCAAACTGCATGATAACTAAAGGAAACTAAACCATAGCTGAAAATGCATCGTTTTGTTATAAAATATCGTGCTTAAGTAACTTTACAACTGAAAGTATTCATCTTTATATCATTTTCTTTCCTCGAACACGCAGAGGTTTATGATGGTCAAAAAATTAAAACATTACAACTGTTCTTTATCAGAGAGTAGTGAATGTGGTCATTACATATCCAATCCACCATTGTAAGCCAGCGGCGTTATAGATTTAAATGCCTGTAGTAATCATGAGAGAGGTAACATGCCCGGCCAGTATACAAATAATGTGCTATCATTTGTTTCAGATTAAGGACTTGACCATCTAATATCCTAAGTCACTGCAGTGACCCGATGTGGTAGAAAAATGTATACATTCACTGTTAGACTTTATAGTTTGCCATGCATGGCTACACGAATCATTTTTTTTTTTTGGCATGCTCGTATTTATAGGCCCCATCATACCCCAACCTTCACCCTAACCCCATTTGTTTATCCTCAAAGGAAAAATCATTCGAAAATGCAATTCATACAACCATTGATACAAATAAAGCACATTATCAACATCATGAACTGAATTGAATTTATTGAACGTCATATTCTGTTCTAACAAAACATAGACATGAACATAATCATAAATATACATAGATAACGTTAAGCTTTTAAACATAAAGAATAAACAGAAGCAAAGTATAGATAGTATTTCTACATTGATAATGAATTCAAATCCATTTTCCTTCTCTTTGTTATCATGTAATGGCCCCGTAATGGCCCTATAACTACCCAGTTATGAACACATTATGTCTGAGAACCAACTCTAGATCTAGAACTACCGCCAACTAATTATTAGGCAGGATACGTATTTTGATGCTATTTAAGATGATCAGCGACATCTTCTATATTTTTTTCTCTTTTACCTCATACGAGGAACTTTATTATCCATAAAAATATTTACGTAATACATAAAAACATCTTAAATCACCGATGAGATTACATCAAGAAATACTGAAATACTTTATCGACTGCATTTGAATCATAATATATTTACATCTACATCCTCTCTTTGTTTAGGCCTAAACAATTTCATATCAGAATGTTTTAAAGAAAAGAGTATACACTTACTACTTAAGAGGATGAGATGTCTAACAATTTCCACAACGTGAAGCACAGCTGTGTATTGTAGAAGCATATACCACTAGATCCCTCGTCTTCTTTATCAGTCCGGTAGATGTATCATGTAGAACCAGGGAGAGAGGAAAGTTTGTTTATCACTGGGATTATGTTAATCTGTATTCACGGTGACCCCTGTGTTAACCTGTGTCAGTTTCGCTAGGCTACGTGTTGAAACCTTTTTTTTTCCTTTTTACTCAGTCTTTTATCTATGAGGAATCATACCAACCCCCCCCCCCCGGTATGCAAGCGCATATTTTTATCATTCCATTATCATTCTTATTCGCTATAATTATCACTTTCATAATCAATAATACTATTGCGTATCATAATCAAAATCATGACAACTGGATATGTGATCATTTTATGATTTATCAATAATTATCATCATTACAGATATCATAAATTATCATTATCATATTATTACAATTATCCGTAATATTATAGTTATTATCATTATTATTGTCATTATTATTATTAATATTACTATTATTATTATCATTATTATTATTATTATCATTATTATTATTATTATTATTATTATTATCATTATTATTGTCATTATTATTAATAATATTATTATTATCATTGTTACTATTGTTATTATTAGTACTGTTGTTGTTGTTATTATTATTATTATTATCATCATTATTATTATTATTATTACCATTATTACTATTACTATTATTATTATCATCACTATCATTATTATTAATAATGACCATATTGTGATGATTTCATAACCAATAGTATTCATCATCATTTTCATTCCTGCATATTATTAGGGTTACTAATGATTTGGTTCAATTTCGTGCGCATTTGATCTTTAGAATAGCAATGATTCTTGGTAAGAACTGATAACACGTTCGGTTTAATTTGCTATATAAGTTATCATGCATGACAAAAAATAGTGACACATTTCTCTCCCCCCCCCCTCCAAGCACAAGGGCCGCGGAACGGGGGGGGGGGGGGTGTAGGCCCCCACATTTTTTTTCGTAGACACGTTTGCCTCTGTACAAAAGCCCGGAAGTGAAATTTCTGGTTTGTACGCACAGCCCCCCCCCCCCCCAACTTTCAGAAGCGTTCCCCTGCTTTTGCAGCACCCCTTGCTTCGCCGGCCCTAATTTCTGGGGTGTGCAGAGCTTAATTGATGAAGAGTAACTAAAAATAATACTCCTCTTGGACTTTTAAAAAGGCTACTGAAAAGACGGCAAGCCATGGGAGCGGCGGGGGGGGGGGGGGTAGTTGTCCCTGATGAGCAAGCAATGAGCGCCTCAAACTCAGCTAGCCCCGCCCACAAGCGCATCATGCCACGCTGATTTATCCTTCCCACCGCAAGATGGCAGCAAATACAGGCATCGCACAGGCGCCTTAAAATGACAAGTGTTTGTCATTTTAAGGCGAATGATACAATGACTGTATCTGTCATTTTAAGTAGGAGACCAGGTTGTATGAGTGACAGTACATGCCGTGGAGCGGAAACCGATAGACGCGGCAGTGCGTCCCAGAAAAAAAGTGTACTGTTGGAAAAATTCTTGCCATCTCAGCATTTCAAAATATTTTCAGGAAATTTTCATACTTGTGGATAGCCCAAAGACTCTTCCGACTCTAATCCCATCAAAAATCTCAAAAGAATTCACGCTTGAGTAAGCAAAATAACTTTTGTGAAAGGGTGCAAAATCCAGACTTGACAAGAATGCGTATTTGTGCTGTTGCTATGCAGCGAAGTGGACAGTAACTGTATAGTGTTAACTGTGGAGGCTCACAATTTTAATATTCTGAGGGCTTTCTGGCCATTTTTAGTGGATTTTTATGTTCTCCCTTTCCACTTTGGCAAGTGCTCCATTTGAAATACATATGCCCCAGTTTACTTCTGATAAATGCTCATTTTCCTTTCTATGTCCCATTTCTCATTCTGTTACGTACTATAAGTGCCACAAGTGCACCCCTTTGTTTTCTGATTTCCTTTTTTTTTCCATTTGGCATGGGCCCCTCTGATGCACATTCATTTTATTTGTTATATCAAGTGCTGCCTTTGCTTTAATAAGTGCCATTTGAAATGTTCCTTGAACATGTTGAAGGAAGAAGTGCCTTTCCTCTCGATAAGTGCCCCCCTCGAACTTGTCGAATCTGATAAGTGTCCCTTTTTACTCATAATGAGCGTTCAGTTTCATGATTATGATTAAGTTTCCCTTATCAGTGCCCTTGTTTATTATAAGTATTACAATTCTTCTTTCTATAACTGCCCCTTAAGATATCCATGTCCTTTTTGATGTCTGATACTGATTGGAGCCTTTTTCTCACTTGTGCCATTCTCCTCTTGTAATTATCTCTTTTCAAACCTCAAAAAAAGTGACGGAGAAGTTTCATAACTGATAAGCATGATAAGAGATTCCCTTTATGACAGTGTGAGGCAGTGGATCAGGAGGCAAGAGCTAACGGCACAACAGCCAATTTTTTTAAGAAGAACAAACGGTGCCCCTAAATTGAAGAAATGAGGATATTTTTCTTTCCCTATCCACCTACTTGCTGTCATTGCTCGCTCTTACATATATTTCAGGCATGGCTATAACAAAAGTATATTGTAGGCATATGAGTCTTATAATCTATTATTCATGTCGAGATGGTGCCTAAGATTCAAACTCCTTTTTACCCTTGACCTTTTTCCTCTAATATAAGATCTCGAAAATATGCATACACGTTCCCCACATAGGGAGGGCACAACAGGGTATGTTTACCCATAATTCTGGGGGGGGGGGAGAGACACTGAAGAACAAATAGGGTATACATGTATGTTCTCCCCCGCAGGTGTTCTCCTAGACAGCTGCTGGTCGTTTTAAACAAGTGTGGCCAACGTCCAAATGAAATTATGCTAGGGAGGACCGCAAAATTATGCTAAAATTATGCCAGATGAAATAACAACATGGAGCAGCAAAAAATACTAAATTATGCTAAAAATCATGGGTGAGATGACTAAAAAAAATCAAATCAAATCAAATAAATATATAAAATAATAAAACCTATACTATAAATAAATAAATAAATAAATAAAATAAAAATTAATGAAAAAATTAAATAAATGAATTTTAAAAATCATAAAATCAAATTAAAAAAAAAATAAATTGAACAATTTGCTAAGTAGATGCAAAACTGCATGCAATGACTTGCAAGGTTCTCATGCACGTGGGAGAAGCCTGAAAGAAGGGTGGGGGTATAAAAACCTGTATGTATCCTGTCCAGAATGTGATGACTTTAAACAAAATACAAACAAAATATTGACCTGAGTCCCCCCCCCCCCCACAAAAAAAAAAAAAAAAATGCATCCAGCCTTGCATCGCCACTCCGACCCTGCCTGTCCCTATTCTAATCTTTAATAAACAAAATAGACATGCTTGCTGAAAAGGGGAATAGTTCTATAATCAAATTAAGATCTTTAGATCCTGGGAATATTTGGTTGACATAGTAACTGAGGTGGAAACTTTTTTGTCGTAAGCATGTAAGATTCATGTGATATCTTCTTTTTTTCTGTAAGATGCTGCAGGAATTGCTTTAAATCTATTAAAGACAATTAACCACATTACTGAATATTTCTGTCTCAAATTTTGTGACTGCTTAAAATATTATTTTTTAAATGGTATATTTTTTTCTCAACCCATTTGTTCCCTCACTATGATTAATGACATCATGAATCAACATCTGTCATGCACAATTGAATTACAACCAGAGAAAGAACAACAAAAAATGACACATATTTCCATTTATTTACTGGCATCTGCAGCTTATTTGTGAGGCATTTTCACAGAGACACTGAGTCAACATAAGTATCTTGACATAATCTATATTAACTTAGGGTCACAAAAATAAGAGTTAAGATAATGTGTGCATGCACAAAATGAAATCCCCTCAGGCTTCTGACCTTTAAACTCATGACCTAATATCAAATCTATATACAAGCATAACAATGCATCTACCAACATATATAACAATTACATAGCTACCAAAATTCAAAAGCAGATAACAGTCTTACTTCATGAAAACAGGAGTACTTGCCAACTGCATACATTTTACATATGAATGACTGACATATAAGCTAGAGTCTGCAATTCGCACACTAACGGGAGGGAGTACCTCTCTTTGGTTTTGAATAGAATTGGTTGAAAGCTTTGCAGTTACTTAATAAGGTATAACAAGGCACATAAGAACATGTATTTTTGTTACTTGTCAAGGTTTGCAAGGCATATGAAAATATCTACAAAAGTCAAGTTTGAGGTATAACAAGTCATCAAGTTTAAGCTTAGCAAGGCATCTTATAAGAAAATTCAAGTGTAATGTAGAACTAATGAGACAAGTGGAAAGACTTACAGCAATCAAGTTTCATGTAACAAGGCATATGATAATACATGTACCTGAAACATTCAAATTTAAGGTCTAACAACACATCTGAATTTTTTTTTTAAAAACCTTCAACGTTTAAGTTTAAGGTATAGCAAGGCATCTGAACACAACTACAACATTCAAGTTTAAGGTCTAACAAGACATCTTAAAAAAAAAAAGGAAAAAAAACTTTCAACGTTTAAGTTTAAGGTATAGTAAGGCATCTGTCAACACCTCATCATTCACAGTTGAGGCATTGAAACAAGGCATCTGAAATCACTTGCAAGCATACATTCAAGTTTAAGGCAAAACAAGGCATCTGAAAACATCTCTCAAATTTAAGGCAAAACAAGGCATCTGAAAACACAGCAGTCAACTTTAAGGTAAAACAAGGCATCTTAAAACACCTATAACAGTCAAGTTTGAGGCAAAACAAGGCATCTGAAAGCCCCCCCCCCCCCCTCCGGTAAGGGGTACTTTTCGGCCGACAAAGTCCGGCCCGAGAATTGTAAAAAAAAAAAGGGGGTGTATTTGACTCTTCACCCGGACATGCCGGAGATTTCCTTAAACAGGGGGTCTTTTTCAGCTACGATCAAATGATAAATTCGGTCCTCGACGTTAGGGTATGAAATGCAGGTTATAATTATCAATAAATTCGTATGTTTTTATATACGATGGTTATTCCTCATGTTATTCCCGATCATTTGCAACGGCGCCAAGTCGTCTTCACCGGGGTCTTAACTTTCCTGAGATAGGGGGTTGAAATGAGAGCTCACCTGAGAGGGGATGAATTGAGCAGTGTTCCGGATTTAGGGGCTCTCCAAGGAAGGAAAAGCCCGCGATAAAGCCCACAAAAAGCCCGCGAAAGGGGGGGGGGGGTTAAGAAATTTTGGCTGTCCGGAGATAGGAGGGTACTTGCTATTGGGAACAAGCATATGCGTACCCTAAATAACACTGAGTGAGGGGGCCGGGGTAACACATCGGATAAGAAATTAGCGGAGGGAGCAGCGCGGTGACAGAATCCTTACTTTTTCCATTAAGGAAAATCGATCTTTTTAAAGCAACACTTTTAACCACCAAACCAAAAAAATAAAGACCTTTTGATACTGAAATAATGACGCTTCAACTTGCAGGGAAAAAACCCCACAAGACAGCAGGTGACAAAAACTCGTCAGTGTTGTCACCTGTATAGGGTTTGCCCCCCCCCCCCCACTCCGGAGTCAAGTGAGTTTAATACAGTATAACTGTACCATAGGAGACACATGACTCAAATTTCTGTCAAGAAGCTGTTGTTATACGTCCGTAATTCGGAACAACTTTTCCTCGTAGCCATGCATAGTCTAACACAGTTGTTGAAATATGGTATCTAATTGTAAAAAGAATCAGTGGAGATCTCGTAATTCTATATGCTTCTTGTTTTATTCTTTAAAAAGATATTTCATGAAAATGTTTATCATAATTATTAGCACTTGTTTAGTAGTAGTATATATATATATATGCTATAATATTTTGGTGATTTTTGTTTATTTATTTTCGTTTTAAATACCATCTTGGCATGACAGCTACCGCTAGTGTGTATTGAAATGAATAATCCTGTATATTTTGGTGCGCACATTCGGCCCGTCCCGATCCCATTTTAAACCCAAGTGATCCCCCTCCCCTCAGCCCTCCCCCCCCCCCCCTCTTGAGATCTTGACCTCCTTATAAGTTATTGGTTATTTTGCTTGTCAAGAAATTTTGGAGTAAAAAAAAAGTATGCATGACTTGTAACGTATAAAAGGAGTATAAATGTGATGATCCGTTTTCCCTTCCCTTGTTTCAGGCTTGCCATAGACAAAAATGTCATGATAGAGCGGTTAAGTTATATTTTGTTGTTTTCGGTTTTAGTTAGAGAAATTTCATACATCAATTAGTGATCAAATCCCTCTTTACAAAATCCTGGGTCCGCCCTAAGGGTATATGATTTGTTTCTCTTGCATTACGACTATACTTATATTTGTATTGAGTGTGTAATATGGTTTTTACAGACGTGTATCAATCAGTTATAATTTAACTCTGGGACCGATCTTTAACGTCACTATCCACTGATCCAACCGAAAAGACGTGACTCAGACTCGAACCAGGGTCCGATCAGAATCAGTTTATTGGCGAAGACAATAAGCTTGATCACTGACGTTCCCGCTAGACCAATTCCTGTTCCCTGTTCTATTAGCTATTTCTCTATATATACTACCACTTATACTACTGCTACCACGAACTACTACTACTACTACTACTACTACTACTACTACTACTACTACTACTACTACTACTACTATTACTACTACTACTACTACTACTAATAATAATAATACTTCTACTGCTGCTGCTGCTGCTGCTGCTACTACCGTTGCTACCGCTACTTCTACTACTACTGCTGCTGCTACTACTGCTACTTCTACTACTACTACTACTACTACTACTACTACTACTACTACTACTACTACTACTACTATACTTCTACTACTACTACTACTACTACTACTACTACTACTACTACTACTACTACTACTACTACTACTACTACAACTACTACTGCTGCTGCTGCTGCTGCTGCTGCTGCTGCTGCTACTACTGCTGCTACTGCTATTACCGCTACTACTACTGCTACTATTACTACTACTACACCCTTATTTCCACGGGGTCAAATTGACTCGGAAACGGCGTCAACTGGGAGTCAACTCTATTCCGAGTTAAAGTGATCCGTTTTCCTAGTTTCTTTGACTCGGAATTGAGTCGATTCTCAGCTAATGCCACACTATTCCGAGTCAAATTAATTTGGAATCCGATTCACTTCAACACGTAGTTGAAGTGAAGGTAGTTGCTGGGTAGGACTGAGGTTGTTTGTTTCCAGACATAATCATTTATTCAACTATATTGTGTAAAGTCATTCATCAAAATAATGATGATTATGATAAATTAAATAATTTAACCATTGACTGTTTGAGTGCTGCTTTATTCATTGTTCGGATGTTAAAATTTGTTTTGTAGATATTGATTGGTTGATTCATAAATAAACAGTTGATAATGCTGATGTTATGATTAATTTGACGATCATTCTTTTTTTTTTTCTTTACTATTAAGCTTTGTTTGTTTGTTATAATGTCTGTTTGTTTGTTTGATTACTGGGAGTATTAGTTTACTTGGCTAGTGTTTCAAGAACTGATGATTATTGTTTGACTGATTGATCGATGATTAATTGATTGGTTGACGCTACTGTTTTTGTTTTTTGCTTGCTTGATAGATAGATAGATTAGTGAATGGATGTTTGGATGACTAGAATGGACAGGTGGGTGAACTGTACAAAGATGGATGGATGGAGGAATAGACGAATAGTTAGATGGATCGGTGGATGGATTGAAGGATAAAGGGATAATTAGATGAGAGGATTTGTAAATGGATGAATGTGTGACAGGATAAATGGTTGGATGAAAGTTGACAGAATCGGGAACAGATGGATGGATGAATGAATGAATTGGATGAGTACCTCGATGAATAATGAATGAATCTTTGGTTGAATGATTTGATGAGCAGATGGATAGATAAAAGGATGGACGGACAGATGAATGAGGGGATGGTTAGATGGATGAGTGGGCGGATGGATGGATAGATGGAAGGCTGGATGGACAGATGAATGAGGGGATGGTTAGATGGATGAGTGGACCGACGGATGGATAGACGGACAGATGAATGGATGGAAAGATAGATGGAAGGCTGGATGGACAGATGAATTAGGGGATGGTTAGATGGATGAGTGGACCGATGGATGGATAGATGGACAGATGAATGGATGGAAAGATAGATGGAAGGCTGGATGGACAGATGAATTAGGGGATGGTTAGGTGGATGAGTGGACAGATGGATGGATGGATGGATGGATAGATGGACAGATTGCAACTGTATGAGTGGATACATGAAGCTAATTACTGATGGATTGATTAGTAGACGTCGTCGCCCATTGGTAAAGGCCTTTAGTAGTTAAAGGGGATGGAAGTCCAGGGAAAAGCTGTTCGTAAATAAACCTGTTATCGGATGTCAGTGGATAGGTGGTAGTTAAGAAATCCTAGAACGTATACTGATGAATGACCCCAGTTGATCATACTCAATATCTCTGTGAGTGGGTGCGCTCTAGCGCCATCTTGTGACGGCATAACGCTTTGTTGGGAAATGAGTCTTTCCTTCCTGCATATTCCTGGTTTTACATAATTTTGAGAGAAAGAAGATTGTTATGGAGCCTATGGTTGTACATGCATACTATCAGATTATTGCTAATACTTATCATAGTATGAATGAATTAGAAGCCAATTACTGATTTACTGTTTTAGACTAGAGAAAGAGAGAGAGAGAGGAAGATGGGTGAGTGGAAAAGAGAAAGAGAGATAAATAATGGATCAAGAGAAACGGGGGGGGGGGGGGCAGAGGTGGACTGGGACTGATTTCCGTTTGATGAAGTTTGATTTGACCTGTTCTCTGATCTATCAAACCGGTTCTAAAACCACGAATCAACCGGCTCTCAGCCCAAAATGTCTAGCGGCCATTTGGGGAAAAAAACTTACCTAAACTCTCCGTCCTAACTGCCAGTCGGTCCCTGATGCCCCCTGATGTCTATTATTCATTAACTTTTGTAGGATTTCACTTGGCTTCGTACACAAAAGTGTTTTCACAAGTTTTTTTCCCTGGTTAAGATGTTCTTTATTTCAAGATTATATTTCGAAATATATTTATGTACAGTCTTATAGGATTTGTGTTTACGACTGACAAGAGGTTTTTACTACTTCTTTAAAAAATATTAGCTTTAAAAAAAAATCTAAAATCACACATTTTTAACAACGGACAAAAAAAAATAATGTATTATCAGAGCAATGAAAATGAGATGATGCAGCATTTTTACTTCTAAGTATAACAAGTCCTCGGGCTTTATTTTGTCTCAATCTCTCAGATTATAAATAAGGTTTCATGGGGTAAGGATTATTAAAGACATGACGTCTAGGGTTAGGGTTAGCTATTTGTCCATAGGTGAAACTCAAAATGAGGAGAGCGACTTTCATCAGAGCATTCCTTGTACAGTGGTAGAATCAAAATGGGATGACTGCCACTGATCCCTATACCCTTTTTGTCTTAGAAACCAGTGATGAATGCTAGCTAGACAGATTGTGTCGTATTTTGCCAAGAGAGGGCACCCTTTCTCTCCCATACTGTGTATGCATCACGGTATGGGATTTTTGTTTATTCAAAACAAAAAAATGCATCGTATCTCTGTGTCCCATCTCTGTCTCCCATCTCTCTCCCCCCCTCTCTCTTTCGTTCTTTTTTTTCCATTTCTCTCCCTCTCTTTTCCCCTTACCTCTCTCCCACCCTCTCTCACAATTTATCCTCATGATAAAAAATTACACTGCTGTGAAATCACCAGATTTAGGTGACACCAAATAGACCTATTTATGAACTATGACGAATATCAAACACAGTATGATGTATGGAGACAAAGAAGATTCTATTTCGGAATATAGTCTGACTGATTCCTTTCTGACTGACAGGAGGTTCGTATTTATCTTTTTTTTTAAAATCTAAGATACACACATTTTCAACAATGGGAAAAAAATCATGTATTATCAGAGCAATGAAAAGGAAATGATGCACTATTTTTACTTCTAACTATGACAAGGCCTAGGGCTTTATTTTCTCTCAGATTCATAAGATTCCATAATATAGATAAGGACTTAAGATAGGGTTAGGGTTAGCTCTATTTTTCCAGAGGTGAAGTTCAAAATGAGGAACGCCTTTCATCAGAGCATGTATACCTTGTGTATAGATAGCATCGAAAATGGGGTGAGTTCCACTGATCCCCATTCCTTGATATTGGGTCATAAAGTGCAAGCTAGACAGATTGTGTCTTATTTTGTCGAAAGAGGGCACCCCTTCTCTCTCTCTCTCTCTCTCTCTCTCACCCTGCCCCTCTCTCCTTTTTTCTGTCCCCCTCTATTTCCCTTTCCTCTCTCCCCCAAGTCATCAGATTTCACTTTACGTGACACCGTTAGGTTATATGAGCTATGATGAATATCAGACACAATATGATGTATGGACACCAATGAAGATTCTTAGTGGTTAAACTGATTGGAATCTCACAGGATTCGAACCTGTCCCATCACATCAATAAATTGTATCTGATTAAATAGCCGATAATTCAGATAGTTATTTAAAATTCGCATACTTTTCGTTTTTTTTACAGTTATAGTTCATCAGATCTGAAAGACATTTTCGTTAATGAAAATACTATGAAGACATTTGACCGATATTGCGATTTTCCATTACTAATAAATAACTCATATAGTGTGTGTTTTAAAGTAATTCCAAATGAAAATACAGTATTGAATTTCTTTCAACCCCACGCATTTGTTTTTTTTTTCTTCTCTGTCCATCTCTCTCCCTCTGCCCGTCTCTCATTCTCTCTCTGTAATACTTTCCCTCAATCATTATATAATTTGGCGCGATATAAGTCCTAATTATTATTATTATTATTATTATTATTATTATTATTATTATATTACCATGGTGATTTACAATCTAAAGTTCTACCAGAAAGCGTGAATCTGAGGAAGGTCAAGGAGTGGTTAGTAAGATTAGAAATAATGATTTCTTTAATACCTTGACAGATTCATTATGGTTCTTTTATTTCGATCTGTTTAAGTACCATATGTGTTTGGAAATGCTTTGCATGTTTTATTAAATTGTTGTTTTTTTTTCTTTTGATTGTAAAAATGTGATTGGATCAATAAAAACTTATCAATAATAAAAAAAAGTAGAACAAAATTTACGTCATTGGAACCAAATCCACCGATGATGTTGAAATACATGGATGTCAACTATAATGTATTTTGAGAATATCTGAGGGTCGATAACCTCTAATACATAAGACTGATTTAGGCCTAAACATACTCTACAACACTAATATTTGATAGCTAAAAGGGGCATATTCCATTAAACTGAATGGTGAGAATATATATCAGGGATTAAGATGGACAAATTGGAGGTAAAGTAAAAAAAAAAAAAAAAGAAAAAAAAAGACGCAAACACATTTTACTCTTGATACCCCTTTAGTTAAGACTGGTATTCTTCATAACAGTGCCCCCCCCCCCCCCAGTGACCAATGTAGTTGTGAGTTGAATTTGATGAATTCTGTTACTTCTGGGATATAAATGCCTAAAATATCGTGAAACAAACCCCACTCCAAAAATTTTCTATTTTTTTTTCACGGTAGAGGTTAGTATAGGAACTTAGGGGCAGGGGTTAGGGTTAGGGTTAGGTTTTAGGATTAGGATTAGGGTATAGGATTATGTTTAGGGTTAGTGAAGGGTTAGGGTTAGGGTTAGGGTTTGGGTGTAGTGGGGCCTATATCACGAGTATGCCGATCAATTAATATATTAAATCTATACTTACGACGAAGGAGATATGACTACAGCTCGGTAAGAAACCATGAAACAAGAAAGTATTCCATTCCTCACCATAGATGTAAACAAAGTAAGGCTACAGGGTATATCCGTTGAAATAAAGCGAATGAAATTAGTTTTCACCATTTCAAGTCCAGCTGAAAACACATAAACTTTAGATGAATTAAAGCTGCTTTATTTAGAACAAAAATACAAAAATCTTTGGCTCCATAGCAGATTTCCTTTTTTCGAATCATAAACTGGACACGTAGAATTTCTTCATCCTCTCCAGGCACAGTGTTGCATTGAAATGATATGGGAGTACAGTACGGAAGTCAGCTGTATGCGCATTGCTGCAGAAGGTATAATACAAAGGTATAATACATGACTGTGATTGGTTGATCGTTATGCACGTCGTAAGAGATGATTGGCTAAACAGAGGGATCTATGCATGGATCTATGTGTAGAATGAGTTAAATGTCGTCATTCTGCAGGGAATACCCTTTCAACCGGTTAGAACTGGATATTCTTTTCATGAAATAGAAGGACCATCATGCACCCACACCATGCACACAGCGATCACGTCCTGTAATTCTTATAGGCCTATGCTGAACTAAACTGGCCAGGGTGAATTGTAAAAGTGTTAAAATAAAATGACATAGCCTATGAATTTGTAAAAAGTGGTATATAAAATCAATGTGCATTAAGACAGGTCTTAAAAATATAGTAGGCCTATAATCAATGCTGAACCAAGAAACATGATTTTGAAGTGATTTGAATAATTACTTCTGGAAGTTTTCAAAGTTTGAGTCGATACATATTTCAAAAAAAATCCAACAAGAGGGTGAAAGAGGGAGAAACATTTTAAAGTATTCAGTCATGCTTATACGGATCAAAACCTGGTCATGTAGATGTTTTTCGACTGCTAAGAAAGAAAGTATGCATGTTTGTTAGTAAGCAACCAGATAACCAACGACTTCAAGTCCTATTCGAGGGACCTGATAATGAGGATTACTGCATTACCAAACACAAATTATCTACCAAGAAGTGAGCTACATCATGTTCATCTCTCAATTATTGTTTGTAAATGATTCAATTCACTTCTTGATTAATGGGCTACAGTATATTTATCAAAGAAATTTTAAAAAAACCTCTACAATGCATATTTATTGATCAATGAATGTTACTGATTCGGCTTTATTCCCTCTTCAAATGAATAGCAGAGACCTCATGCTTATCAGATCATTTCATTGTTTGAAATCGGCTGCCGATCTCTTCAAAATTTACCGTAAAAGGCAATGATTTTATGGGGGAATGGAAATATTCTTCTCCTTGCCTTCTACGTCATTCATTATATATGATCTGCCCAAAGTCCTCATCAAACAAATTCAAAACAAAAAAACACAAAATGAAATACGACCAAGACGAAAAAAATAACGTTGGCTTTTGAAGTATATCAAAGTTTCATCGGGTTCTCTCAATTTGCCCATTCAATATTTAAAAGGAATTAAGTAAATTCTTTTCTAATTACCAAATTTAAATTTTTCTTTTAAACTTACCAAAAGTTTATCATTGAGGATGTCCATCCTATACATCTACACGCGAGAAATCTAACCGCTTGTCAACTGTCTTTGGATAACTTACTAAGACGGACAACTATCTCAGAGGATATAAACCCTTTATAAGACAAATTCCGGTGTATTACAACAGGGCAACGGCCACAGAAAAAGGTTAATTATAATATACTTGCAACTTGCTAGTTGTAGGTCTCAGCTTTAAGAAGGGTTTATTCCTCTATTGTTTTTAATAGAGTATATAAATCTCAAAAGCAAAACCCTACCCCTGGTCAGGACAACGTAATATTTTGTACACCTCACAAGTCAACATGCCTACTACATTCGTCTAAAGAACTATGTCAACAATATTGCAGCCTTTGGACGTATTCTCAATCACAGGCCCTTTTATTTCGTGAATTCTTTGAGAAAACAATCTCTTTGTATTTAATGTGTGACATAGAGTAGGGATTTTTTCTTCCAAACAAGTTCAACATACAGCCTAAATATCATCTCACCCACCAAAAAGGAGTATCCATTAGCAAGTTTGAAATAATAAATCAATGTAATTTTGATTCAAATTTCCTTTTTACTTAAATAACTTGAGATTTGATACAAAAAGAAATTGAATCGTAATGATAAGGTGATATAATGTTCTGCTGGCTTAATGTCCATGGATCGATTATAATACTACACAGTGATTGTGCACACGTATAAGCAAAACACTAACTAGGACAAAAAATAAAAACTCTATAAGTAGCAAAGCGTTTCGCTGTAGCTACCAGCAGATAAATTGATGAATTGATATATTCTCTTACATGTCGATTAAGTGTTTTTCTAGTATCAAATTATAGAAAGTTCTTGTTTACGGACTTCATGTATGAAACTATTTCGGCGAATCCTTTTCTTGTTTTGTTTTGTTGTTTTTTTTTATATTACCTGTTCCCCGCCTTTCGTTAACCATCGATCGTTTAATGCTTTTCTTCGTGTCATATTTTATTTACATCTTGAGCCACCGTGGAGATAACTTCTCTCTCTAACATTTAATCGGTCATCGAATACTAACTGTGGAAAATGTAAGTATTTTCTTCTTTTTGCAATATCTTATTTTTCTTATGGTATGGTTATTATTTTCAATAATGATCTGTCTTGATTTTGATTGTATGTTATAATGTTGTTTCCTTAATTTACGTCAGTAATCGCAAAGAGCGTGGAGAGCTAGGTTATCATACGCTACAAATACTTATACCGTTAGATAATTATCATTGTTATCACCATCATTACTATGAGCGTAATATAAGATAAGATTCGCAACTTCTCATTAACCCATATCAGTACAGAGCTTTCTTGAGGTCTAAATTAATCATCTTCAATCCTCAAATTGGCAATACAAATTATTTTTTCCACGTTTACATAGCTTGAAAAAAATAAATATGGATATAACATACACCAAAATAAAGTATAATTGTAGAATTGAATCAGAAATTGTCAATTTGAACACACAAATAGTGATTATGTATTATTCACTGTGTTGCCAATTTAAAGAGTTTAATGATTAGTTACACTTAAACTGCTCTAATTTGAGAACGCCACACCATACAGCGATGGGAATGGACTCAAATTTGTTAGTGCATTTTTCTTTTTCTGCTCATGTATGATATGTACTGCCCAGCATTCTGGACCAACAGATACTGCAAAAGCGTCTCCTAAAGGTGACATTGTACCTCTATGGGTTAATATTCTATGTTAATTGTGTAATCTTTATGTGGTATCAGGCATACAGTGAATGGTATTTCAAGAAAGCATCCAATGTATTCTTCAAATATATGATATGATATGATGCCTACTTTAGCTTTGGTTGAAAAATAAACTCAGTTGTTATTATGACAAGTATTATATATATTGTGAACATTACTTTGAATCAATGAAATAAATCCTGAAGAAAATGAATGTGGCAGAGATATCAACTGAAATAAGAGGTCTATATTGTGGAAGTGTCGCATCTCAATAAACACCATGGTCAGATGGCCTTTGAAGTGTCCAGATTAACTTCTAAATACATTCCATTTCTCTTTGATGAGATTACTCTAATTTAGGAATATTTCACAGTCTTTTCTATTATTCATTACATGATAATGATAATAGTCATATTGGGTGGAGATAATGAGGCACTTTTTATTCCAATTTTGTAATGGTATGTATTTCATTTTTTATTTATTTATTTTTTCAACAAACACGTGCACACGTTGGTATCAATAAGGCCTGTAGTCTTTTCATTTATTTGATGTACGATAAAAGAGCAATGTAGATAAAATGCCTTGCTTAAAGGGCATAAGTGCCGTACCGCGGGGATCGAACCCCCCGACTTCCGCGTCTCCAGTCAAGCGCTTTAGAC
>JAPZVO010001074.1:0-22660 GCA_029962745.1 Echinometra lucunter
CCCCCCCCCCCCCCCCCCCCCCTTTATCAGCTCTCCGCCGCCGGGAGTTCAGGTGTGTGTGCAGGTGCATAAGATTGCTTCTGCGTTCTTGAGTGTAAGAATACTCATGAACAAAATGCCTATTCCCTTTTTGGGGGAGTGGGGCATATTTCTCCTGTTTTTTGCATCCCACCATAATATTCTAGCAGACAGAAAAGGGAAATTCTTTCCCTCATATATATTTTGGGGATCGTTGAACACCCCCCCCCCCAAATCAGGTGATAGGCAACCGCCTGTCTCCTGTTCTACTTTTTCTTCTTTTTTTTTCTTTCTTATATTAACAAAAAAACGGCTGGTACATCAGACTACTCAACACACCCTTTCGAGACAAGCTCCCTGGTTTCCAAGAAGGGGTGCATTAATTTCACTCCCCACACGCAACCCACCCTTTCGAGACAGCCGGGGGCTTCTCTCGAACGGGTGCGGCCATCCCCGTTCCCTCCCCTCTCCCATCCCACTCCGCGCACGCACCCCTTTCGACATAAGCCAGACCAGACGCCATGCTTCGCACGGCGTCAGACCACAGAAATAGAAGACGTGTTCTATTTCTGTGCGTCAGACAAGGATACACACAAAATTTTGGCAAACCCATTCGGTATCCCGGAAGGTGATCGGCATTTGCATGCATACATGTACAGAGGCCGAGACTTTATGTGCGAGAGGTCGAACTTCATAATCATATGGCGTTAAGCCTTTAGGAGCTAGGGCCTAGACAAGACTTCCTTTTGCAACAGCCACCCAACATGCAAGGTGTGCTTTATTCCGTTAGGAAGTTTGGGTGGCTGTCGCAAAAAGAAGTCTCTCCGGAGCTATTCGTGATTTTATTCTGATATTACACGAATAGATCTAGGCAAACCCGGAGAAAAGGGGACCGGAACGCGCGCACATATTCATCTGTGTACAAACAAATGCAGCCGGTGGCAGCGGCGGAGTCGGCGGCGATGGGGGCGATCTGCACAAGATTCATGGATGAAACATTTGTGAGTTTGAGAACATTTCTGGCAAAATTCAAAATGATTTTCACCACATAATCACACATTTGAAAGTCGAGAGGACAATGTAATATATTAGAACATAATTACCTGATTAAAACATATTTTAAAGTCATTTTGAACTTGATTATGGAAACTTGTCACATACCCTGACTTTCAGCTGTCTCTGCCGATCTCTGCACAGTACGAATGACATGCGCGCGCGTTCCGGTCCCCTATTCTCCGGGTTTGCCTAGATCTAGCTATATAGTTGGCTGCCGTACCGTCATTGTCCAGCCCATAGGCTCCTGTGTAGCCCTGAAGGGCGTTCAGTGGTGTTATTCTGTTGTTTCACTGAACGCCCTGACCCGAGTGCATTTGCCCCTGTATAGACCGGCTTGTCAACAAAAGAAATATGTTCCCAAATCACACTTTCTCCTGCCCAGTTAGCCATGAAAACTACCTTCTAAGTTCGCCATCGGGCCGATAGATCTAACTGCAAACTTAGATTCTAAATTCTTAGTCTAGAAATAAAGAAACAGACTTTTAATTGCTTCGAGACCCTACCTTCCTGTCGATTCCGTCGCGTGGCTAATTTTCATTTCAATAGCGCGACCTCCGACATTTGCACTTTAGCCGTTAGCCTAGCTAGGCCACAGGCGCAGTCAAAAGAACGGTGCGCATGCAGCTTTGCACTTACTCTACGTGCAAGAGTGCAACGCCGCATGCACACCGTTCTTTCGCCTGGGTCTGGTGAGCAGCCACCCTATGTAATGCTAGGAGTCCACTGGGCCGGCGCCAGTTCGCGCCAGTTCGCGCCAAAGACTATGTGGCTCGCTGTGGCGCCGTATTAATGTCCGCTCGGCATGTTGTGTGTCGCCAAGTGGAATAAACTAGGTGTCACATGGCGTGCGCCAAATGCCACCCGGCTTGCTTCAAAATGTTGCGCCAGTTTGCGCCAGTTCGCGCCATTGCACGGCGATTTGATTCCAAATATCACCCTGTTGGCGCCATTTGCGCCGGTAGACGGCTACTTTGCGCCACTTGGTGATTAGTTTGTGCCAAAGGTCGCCCAATTGGTATAAACTTGTCGCCACTTTGCGCTATTTGCCGACTATATAAAATATCGGCCATCGGCTACCTGGTTCAGACACTCATCAGTTGCTGTATGAACAGCATCTCTAGTACTTGTATATTTACAATTTTTCTATGTCTGAGGCTTTTGATAATGTTGGAGTGATGATGCTGCTCCATCAGAAGGTGATGAGAGATGCTGAGGTGGCCACTGCCTATCAACTTATGGTGGCCAATCCTGAAGGAGAGCCTCCTAAGAAGAAAAGGAAGCACAACTGGTGGTTTAGACCAATGCTCCACCCACAGCTGAGGGCCGAACGTGGACAGTACCACACTCTGATGAATGAGCTGAGGGAGAATGACAAGAGGAAATTCAAGAACTACACCAGGTTGTCCCCGGAGATGTTTGATGACCTGTTGACCAGGCTTACACCCCACTTGCAGAAGAAGGACACCAACTTCAGGAAGGCCATTCCCCCTGGTCTCAAGTTGTGCGTTTTCCTGCGCCATCTCGCCACTGGGGCCACCTATGCCGAACTGGGTTACAACTTCCGAGTGGGCAAGGAAACCATCCAGATGTTTGTCCCTGATGTAGCCAGAGCGATAGTGGATGAGTATGCTGCAGAAGTCATCTCCCTCCCCACAACCAATGAAGGCTGGCTTGAGGTTGCAGGTGATTTTGAAGCTAGATGGAATCTTCCTCACTGTCTGGGAGCCTTTGATGGAAAGCACATCCGTCTCCAGAAGCCCAAGAACTCAGGCAGCCTTTACTTCAACTACAAGCAATTCTTCTCGGTTGTCCTGATGGCTCTCGTAGATTCAAAGTACCAGTTCATGTGGATCGATGTGGGTGGGGTTGGCTATCAGTCTGATGCCCAGATCTACAACAACAGTGAACTGAAGGAGTGCATTGATGCTGGCACTTTAGGCATCCCAGATCCAGCTCCTCTTCCCCATGATGATGACGACCACCCTATGCCGTACTTCTTCGTGGGAGATGATGCCTTCGCCATGAGAACGTACATGATGAAGCCCTATGGTCGTCGTAACCTTGACCAACAACAGAATATCTTCAACTACAGGTTGTCAAGGGCTAGGCGCGTCGTTGAAAACGCCTTTGGTATTCTGGCTCTGCGGTTCCAGTGCTTCCTTGGCCAGATGAGACAGGAACCAGACACAGTCCGCCTACTCGTTGAAGCTGCCGTCATGCTGCACAACCTCATCAGGAAGCGCTACCAGGCACTGGACATCCGCATGTTGGACCAGGAGGATGCCCAGCACAACCTCATCCCTGGAGCTTGGAGAACTGCCGCCATCACTGAGGATTTGGACAGGCCCATCAGGGGAAACAGGGACACTGAGCTTGCCAAACGCCAGAGGGATACGCTGAAGTATTACTTCAGCAGTGCGGGAGCGGTTGCATGGCAGGATAAGATGATTAGACAACGTTGGTAGTACTTTTGCACAGAAGTAAACTAAAGTAAGCTAAAAAGACTGTTTGATTGTGATTGTGATATTGTATTTCACTATGGACTGGTGTGATGCACTGGTTAACAAAGTGTTCTTTGTCATATTGTATTGCTGTATGAAAACATGGATCTGTCATATTGAATTGTGTTAATAAAAAAATAACTTTATTATATTGTAATAAACAAAGACGTTTTAAATATATAGCTAGACAGAAAGCAGCACCCGCGGAAAGCATTACGCCTATGGGGTTAAGCCCCGCCCAGCTTTCGTCCATTAGAAGCCGAAAATAAGCCCTTCTAAATATTCATGAACCGAAATAAGCACCCTTGATTGGATTATAGCATCATGAATATGTATTTATTCGATAATATCGTTCTCGAAATATGGTTATTCATTTGACCTTATTACGTCACAATCATGCAAATTTATGCATGACGTGCTTACTCGCACAAAGTTGGAGGTTTCTACTTCATAGAGAAAACGTGAGTACCACTGCAATTATGATTAAATATAAGACATTTGGCCATTTGATTCAAAATAGTTGGCTATTCTTCTTAATCTACAATAATTTCTTTACAATTTGAAATAATTGCCTACAGCTGTTTCCGAAAGAGCTAGAAACAGTGTACTCTCGAACTTACAGTTTGGTTTTCATCGTCATGAGCTAGATTGACCGCGGGTACCGTTCTCGCACCATGTACTCGAGGTAGCTCCCCCGGGCTAATGCCGGGGGCCATCTATGATAATTCTGGTGTTCACGTTGACCGTTCTTGAACGGTTTTGATATTTAAGATTGTTCAAATCAGAAGTTTGGCGTCATGAAAAATCAAATTCAGACCTAGATTAAACAACAGGATTTTTGTGAGTGAACACTCCGGCAGAATTTATTAGATTATTACTAGACCGCTAGTGTGTGTAGGCTTGATCTAACGTTAGATCTAAATCAATAATGTTAATGTTATTTGGACTCGCTGAACAGTGACACTGTATTAACTGCAGACTGGAGAGCACACGATGAACACACTGTATACGTCGACGGCCCCGGTTGATTTTGCCAGTGTTTGTAAGCCTTGTAAGCCTTTAACATTTGAAGTTGAAATAATTATTGAGTGAGCGTTACTTTTAGTCTAGGTCTACTATCCACATTCATCAGTTTACAAGATCTAACTTTAACAGTTATCAGAAATTCTGTTAAAAAAATCTAAAGTACTAGATCTGGACACACTTGTATAGTCTATAGAATCTAGACCTGTCTAGACCCCTACTTGGAAGTTGGATCAAGTTGACTCTGTTATTTATTTTCATTTATGCACATTACCATCTTGAAATCTTGAAATCTTGTTCAACCTCTCAGTCTCACCCCACCTCTTCTGAAGATAGAAAATGTTGCTGACTGCAGTTTGAAGTAATTATCAAATATTACATGGAAAATGTTGCAATCTGCTTTGTTGTAATAATGTTTTTTTTTTTTTTTTGTTTTTTTGTTCCCACAGATGGAAATATTGGAACTGGAAGGCTGGAAGAATTCGACTGATGAACATCACTACATGTAATACATGTATAGGCCCCAGGTGAAGCAGAGAATCCTCTGAAGTGACAGGTAACAAAAATTTTCCAGAACACTTTTCTTTCTTATTCACATTATGATGATTATGAATTTGAGGGCATTCTGGTAGAGCGTAGACGGTAATTATTTAGGCTAACGATTCCGGTTGATGCTTTTGCCATTTTGTTGCTCTTGAAAACTCCAAACATTTGAAGTTCAAACAATTATTGAATGACCATTAGTCTATGTCTAACTGTTGAATCTACCTAAGAATGACCACATTCTTCACTTGAAAAGTTGAGCTAAAACAGTTAAACTTCTGGAAGTCTCTTAAAATCTTGAGTAGATCTAGATCTGGACAAACTGTCACTTAGCCCTCTCACCCTACCCCCTTCCTTCTGAACATACATGTAGACAGAATATGCTACTGTGTGGATGCTATTCCATGTATATGATTTATTCAGTTTTATTCTTAGTTTTTGTAATCATTTTTATTATTTCATTTAGGGGGGGAGGGCTATTCAGACACTTGTTTAATACATGTATGGTTTCTTTGTAGTCTGGTTAATGGCAGTTTACAATAGTCCTGTTCTATTTTGGTGGCAGAACTAAAACATTTTATGGGGGTGGATTACAGGCATATTATGTAAATTTATGTTTGTAAGTCAATGGTAAGCTTTTCTATTTCTACATGAAGGAAATCTAAAATCTTGGATGCACTATGAAAGGATAAGTAAAATTTGATAGAACTATAAATACTACATGTATATTTCAATTTAGTATCTCAGTCAGAAATGCATTACAACTTGGTACAGTGATATTGATTTTTAAATTTATTTTATTTTTATTATTTCATTTTTTTTTTTTTTTTTTGTTCACACAGTTAGATATTGGAAAGCTGGAAGAATTATACTGATGAATGTCACAACATGTCCACTACATATCACTTCAAGTCCAGGATGAAGCAGAAAATCCTGTAAAGTGACAGGTAACAACTAACAACTAAGGAGACTCGTAACACAAATTCATACCTCTAACTATATATTGTAAAGTATGTTTCATTGCACGTGTAAATATTTTCCCTCTCCCATGTTCCTCCATAACAAAATTTGTCTGTGTTGACAAAACTTGACCTAGGGGAGACTTCACAGAAATCCTTTGTACAGGAGAGGGACACCTAATGCACATCAATAGACAACATTTACTGCCAAATGTAGATAGTGTGTACTGTAAACAGGTCGGCACACTGATTTTTCATTGTATGGGTTCTGAATTGAAACTGAAAAATTTCAGTTGTTAATTTTAGTTATGAATGCAAATTTTTATCTAGATTTGAGCTCCCATGTGCCTTTCGCTATCGTGTAGATTAATGTAAATTTGTATCAGTGCTCCCCAATTTCAAAGCATTCATGTGTATGAAGGTTATTTCATTTAAACATAATTATGCAGTAGGTTATTTAGCTATGTAGAGACCCTATTCAGTTATATTTTAAAAATTCCTTTTAATGTAGTATGATGCCATAGCAGATGATTGATGCAGACTGGACTTGACAAATCCTGAGAGGAACTTACGAGATGTGTGACTTGAACATTTGAGAGTAAGTTTGCTGCTATAAGTAACCAATCCCTTTAACTATCATTGACCACATTAGGTGTAAGCAGTCTTAGATGTGATTTACTGTCATAGATGATATTTTCTAGTTTACCAAAGTTCTTTAATTGGTTTCATAGAGTGGTCTATAAAATAAATGTATTTAGGCCTACATTTACTAGATTTCAGTAACATTACATCATGCAGTGCATAATCTGACCCACCCAATGTTGTTTGTGACTCGAAGTCCCTTTCATTACCAAGTATTACTAAATTACCGTATGAGCATTAGTTTACTTCAGAAGTATTTTTCATTTTATATCTTGTCTGCATCATGTATGCTCCAGTTGAGCGATCAGAAAAATTAAATTTTAAAATGTCTGTAAGACAAAATATGTATAGCTGGATTTCTTCACTTGCACACTCCTACTTTGTGCATTTTAGTCCTTCTTGCATGTGTCTAAATATTGTGTGACTAATCCTTATTAAATGCATCTGACATATATTTATCATTTTTGTGGGGTTTTTTTTCTCCACAGAGTTCTGGATTATGACTTTGGCTCATCCTTCCTGTCACTTAGACTACAGCCTTGACGGTGACTGCAGATGACATCTACTCCCTGATAATGCTTTCTTCAGATAGTAGCAAAGATTTTTCAAAGAGATGATTTTGAGATATAATTTATCACTAAATGTCCCATTGAATATCACACTAAATTAAAGCTACAGAGTAAATATTTGGGGATTTCTTATTTTTTTGAATGATCAAAGTCAACTAATCTTGCAAGAGTTATATGTGTACATAATTAAATGGATACAATGTCAACTGCCATCTCAAATTTAGAATTGAGAAGAAAGGCTTTTACTTTATATTTGCTTTATAGGAATCTAAATCAAAGAATGTAGGAATTCATTAACCCCTAGACTTCTATGAAGATTGGTAAGATGCCTGCAAATGTTACATCGAGGTAACTTCAGTTTTGTATGTTTGAAGTTAAAATGTGTTGAATCATTAAATTATTATTCTAATTAAAAGTTTACTATCCGCAAATGACTGAATGGTCTATCTTTATTTTGGTGCCAGGTAAAAATGTCAGAGGTAAAAATGTCAGAGGTAACAATGTCCGAGGTAAAAATGTCAGAGGTAAAATGCCAGGGTGAAATGCCAGAGGTAAAAATTTCAGAGGTGAACATGCAAGAGGTAAAAATCTCAGATTTGAATATGACAGAGGTAAAAAGTCAGAGGTATGTCAGATTAGAAAATGTTGAAGAAAACATGTTACAGGTACAGATATTGAATTATAGAAAGGAAGGGGCACGTGAGATATCTGCTTATTTTGTTCAATCTTTCATCATTTCTACATTACTGATTATGTAGGGAAAAAAACTAAGTACATGTATGATTGGGGGGGGGGGGGGATTAAGCATACCTGTACAGTTAAAAATTGTACGTTAATGAACATTGTAAAAACGATGGTGGGAAAAACTTTGACTTGTAACATTAGTAGCTGACAACATTCATTTCACATGAGCCACGATTATAAATGTGCACATTCCTCTTCGTATATAAAGCGTGGTGTACGTGAACAAATGCCTGAATTTCCTAATACGTGGAATAGGAAGCAATCGAATGGAACTAATTGATATTTGTATAGTCGCTCATCGGATACGCTGCGGAATTTACATCTTTTCAAAAGAATTACCTGTACTTAATTAGTTAATTGTGTTAGCATATGCAAAACATCAAACGTGAATATTTTCTTTCCACTCTGTGGAAATTATTTCCCATTAATCTCAAAGAAAACAATGGAAATCATCCCACGTAACATTTCTTACGCAGAACGTGCACCCCTGACATTTTTACCTCTTTTTAATCTTTTTACATCTTTACCTTTTGCACTTTTAGAATTGAAATAGAATGATCTGGGTGTAATTTAGGGCATCCCCCCCCCCAAAGGAAAAATAAGAAAAAAAAAGGGGTTTGAATTTTTTGGGGGGTGAAGGTAAACCGAAAGTGTGAAGGCTTGAAAATTAAGGTGAAAAGATAGAAGTGATGTGTCAAATTTAAATTGCACTAGCAAAGCTACAAGAGAAAAAAAGTGAACAACTGTGCCGAGTAAAAAAGAGTGGATATCTAGAAAAGAAGTATTTTTGATAGTAAAATCTATGAATGAGCTAGTTGAGACTGAAGGGTATGAGAGCAGAAATGGAATTAGTAAAATGTACAGCAAATGGGGCAATATGTGTGATCATTATTTCTTTAGTGCTATATTTCCCCCTTTCTCTCTACCTGATTATTATCATCATCAGATCAGTTTCCCCCTCTATTCCTTCTTCTTGGAACTCTCTTTCCCCTTCTCTCCACAATCAGAGTACCTTCATAATCTCTTCCCACCTCCCAGATTAGCTGGTGAAAGGAGTATTACAAAAGAGAGTGAACAAAAGATTAAATAAATAAATCAATCAATCAATAAATGAATGGATGAATGTGTTTGATAATGAATGAAAGTGAATTTTAAAATCATATCTGTGGACACAAAGACTGAAGTACAGTTAGAAAGAAATTATAACATATAGGTAATTCGTTTGAGGGTTCAGACCTTCATGGAGAAAATGTTTTTTTTTAAAGAAGGATCCAACCAACTATTGTAGAGGACACCAGTTAAACAAAAAAAGAAATTATCGACTACAAGATATAATAGTTTAATACAGATATTGGGTACCCAGTCACGTAAACAAGAAAAAAGAATGATAGATCGGAGGCTTCGCCCCCCCCCCGTACTATTATCATTTTTGTGATCGATAACCAGTTTAAGTGCGTTGACTGGCGCATCAGAATGGTCGAAGTTGATTTGCTACGTCCCTTGCGCGGGCAGCGCGCAATGTGTGAATAAAATTACAATAAATACATATGTTATGCGATTTGACCTTTCCTCTCGCGCTGATGTCTGCATTGTTTCGCATCGCGTACTATTTGTCATGTGGGTACGCTGTGTGAAGGGGAGCATCTCACAAATTGCATAATTCATGACAGCTCATGAATTATTTAGAAGGGCTTATTTCGGCTTCTAATGGACGAAAGGTAATGGCGGAGCTTAGGGGGCTTGGTAATAAAGCCCAACACTCATGACAATTATTTCTTTGTGTCAATATGTCAAGTATTGTCTAGTACTAAAATGTTATTTGTAGAATGTAAAATTTATTCATGTTTAGCAGTTAAATAATACAATGTCTACCAAATATTCATAAATGTAAGTTCTTTCCTAAACTGCTAAGTACTTTTGCTGTTTTGGTAAATTATTAAATAGCAATAGTAAATAGTAATTTAAGGGAAAATGCATGCATTAATATTTGGCAATATTTATTACTTCACTGATAAACATTTATGTCATTCTACCAATTGGCCCGAACAATATCTTATTCACAACACCTTTGTAACAAGACAACAATAAATCAAAATGAATTTTTTTTTTCAAATGGAATTTTAATGACATAGGAAAAATATGTATACATCACACACTTACAAAAAAAACCAATCAACTAACTGTCCAATCACATCCATAAACACATTAAAGCTTCATGCTTAAGTGTCAATCAAAGTAAGAAACACAATGCTCATAGAGTGTCAAAAATAGTGACTAACGCAATGCTCCATAATCGTAAACAAAAAAACCCTGCTTCTCCTTTTCTATAAGTCCTTACTGGAGGGTTCTGCCTGTGTGGCTGTAACAAAACAACAATAAATCACAAATGATATTTTATGGGATTTTAACTACAAAAAACCAATCATCCAAACTGTCCAATCACATCCATAAACCCATGGATGAATAAGTGTCAATCATAGTAAGGAACACCATGCTTATTAAGTGTCAAAAATAGTGACAAAGGCAACGCTCCATAACTGCCAATAAAAACACTGCTACTCCTGTTCTTTAAGTCCTTACTGGAGGTTTCTGCCTGTGTGGCAGTGTACTATATTATTCACAACACGTTTGTAATAAGACAACAAATTACATTTTTATGGTATTTTAATGACATAAGGAAAATATGCATACATCACACACACAAAAATAATCCCCCAACTGTCCAATCACATCCATAAACACATTAAAGCTTCCTGCTTATAGTTTCAGTCAAAGTAAGAAATACAATGCTCATAGAGTGTCAAAAATAGTGACTAACGCAATGCTCCAAAATCGTAAACAAAAAAAACCCTGCTTCTCATTTTCTATAAGTCCTTACTGGAGGGGTCTGCCTGTGTGGCTGTAACAAAACAACAATAAATCACAAATGATATTTTATGGAATTTTAACTACATAGGGAAAATATGCGTACAAACTGTCCAATCACATCCATAAACCCATGGATGAATAAGTGTCAATCATAGTAAGGAACACCATGCTTATTAAGTGTCAAAAGTAGTGACAAACGCAATGTTTCATAACCGTCAATAAAAACGATGCTACTCCTGTTCTATAAGTCTGTACTGGGGGTTTCTGCCTGTGTGGCTGTGTACTCCCTCATGTAGTCACATGACTGGCTCCCCCACACTGAAGTTGTTGGAGGATTGGCGTGCCACTGCCAGGGGTTGGGTTGCCACATCTGGCCAGATGTATCAACCTGGGCCTGGAGAGGAGGCTGTCCAGAAGAAGGCCCAGGTTGTGCAAACTGCTGCCTTGACTGTTGCTGCTGGGACTGGGGTGCGATCTGCTGTTGTGTCTGTGGCTGGAACTGGGATGCTTGCTGAGCAGCTTGCTTCTGCTGCTGACCACGCCTCTGGTCCACGTCCTTCAGAGCAGCCTGTACGATGTCATTAATGGCACTAGATGCTTGGTGATAAATGTCATCTGGCATTATCCTGAGGGAGGAGTTGACGTACTTCCCAAAGTCTATGCGCTGCTGCACCTTGGGGTCAACATCTGCTTGACCCTGGGCTGCCAGGTAGTGTAGGATGTCCCTGGTCTGCTCTCTACTACTTTCGATGATGGCACGGAGTGGGTCTCTGGGAAGAGGAGCAAGAGGCAGAGGACCAGCTGGAGGGGGAGCACAGCCATCAGCAGGAGCAGTGGCTGGACGGCCAGCACCAGTATGAGGTGGGCTGTTTCGGTCCCCATCTTCATCCTCAGCATCCTCCTCGGTGTCGCTCTCAGCAGTGGCGGTTGTTGCTGCGCGGGCTGCGGCCAGGGGTGCTTGAAGCTGCAATGGTAAATGACAAAGCATATTAAGTATTACTGTCTGACGTTGTACGTTGAAAATATTGTGATTTATTTGCCATTTATTATGAGGAAATATTTTCAGAAATTTCTAGATGTCAAATTGCATGCCCTATCTTGACAATTGTTAATAATTTCTTTGGAACCTAACAGTTTAAAGTTTATTTTCAAATCGTTATTAAGTGTGAAGGGTATGACTGGTTGCATGTTTAATCCAATTTTACATTATTTTATTTTCAATGTTTTACTTTGAATATATAATTTTACTTTTGAAATATTGGCTATTATTTGTTCTTATAATGGAAATGACATCACTAATTTTGTCAGCCAGCGTTATAACAGTTTGGACATATCATTAAATACTTCTTGCGAAGCTTGCCCAGGTCCTTGCGCAGCGTTTTGTACCAGGTGTGAATGTTTTTGACGTCCAACCCCAGCTGGTCGGCCAGCCTCTTCCAGGCCTCATCTTTCTTGTCAGGTTCGGCCCACATAGCATCACTTTTGTTGTAGAGGCCCGGGCACCCCAGCAAGTATTCTTTTGCCTCTTCCTCCTGCGCATCAGTGAGCTTCACGGTCCTCCGCCTAGCTCCAGAACCGCCCCTATTCCCCTTCCTCCTGTTTGTTGGTTCTTCCTCTTTCTCCTCGGGAGAGGAATGTCCAGCTATACATGGAAAACAAATACCCAGATTTTAAATAAATATAAATCATATGGAACTGCTGTTAGAAATAAGTAATAATATATATTACCAATACCACTCTAAATAATACATTTTATTAACAAACCCCTCAACCAAGATGCACCGATCAAAAAAAAAAAAAGACACCATTTATGCTCCCACTAAGTTTTCGACATAACAAATGCCAACACAGTATAGTGCTAACACAATACAATTACAGGCCACAAAAGTCTATAAAGTTACCATAGGAGGCAGTGGATAATCTGGACCTATATGATTACTTACCAGGACTTGCTTGCGCAACTTCCTCTTCGGCCTCACTTGCATCTTGACTGGAAGGGGGTGAAGGTGAAGCTGGGGAGGGCTGGTCTATTTCTTGGGCTTGGGGTGGAAGGTCTGGAGCAACATCTAGGACAGGGGTGGCAGGTCTTGGAGCGGGGCCTGCATCCGCTTGAGACATCTCCACCACGCGAAGGTCTTCATCATTGCTGATTGCAGGAGGCCTCGCCCTGGAACTCAATTTGAGCTTCTTGGGCTGGGGGTCCTTGGACTGCTGAGGTTTACCCTTCTTCCCCCTGCTGCTGACTTAGTTGCCTTTGGGGGCATCTTCTTTGCTTGTTGAAATTGGGAAAGAACAACTTCGTAGAGGTCTTGTCGATTCGACTATTGAAAGTTGAGTGAGAAAGTTCTGCGATGCAGTTCTGCGACGCAGTCCTGCGTTTATAGGCGGCAAATGGCGCCGAATGGCGGAAACAAAGTGGTATTTGGCGCGAAGTAGTCACCAATCGGGTGCCGTTTGGCTCGCGCCAGTGTACATTTGGAGTGCTTTTGCGCGGACTATCCGCCTCTGTTTGAATTATTTGGCGCGTAGTGGCGCCACGTGGCGCCAAGTGGCGCAAAATCTCACTGGCGCCACTTGGCGCGCGCCATTACATTCCAGTGGAGTCCAATAGGCGGATTGTTTGCGCCATTTGGTGCCACTTGGTGGACACTTCGCGCTGATTGCTCGATGCAAGTGGCGCGACGAAAATTTTAAACATTTTGAAATTTTCTTGCCGCCAAATTCAAATTTGGCGCCGTTACGAGCCACCACGAGCCAGTTGGGAGGCAGTTTGAGCCACTGCACGCCACTAGGCACCTTATTGGCGACACTAGGCGCCACAGCAAATTGCATTGGCGCGAACTGGCGCCGGCCCAGTGGACTCCTTTTGTAGATTGTACTCTGCCTTCATTTTTTTGTCATGGCATTTGACAGATCATCACGTTTGACAGATTTTATGGGTTTCTACAGAATATTTCTTTTCATAAAGTACTGGTGTGTAAAGTATGAAATTTGATATTATTATAGGGGTAGGGCTATACAGAGTGGGGAAAATGGTGATGTTTCAAATCAATTTAGGCTCATGCTTATTTTGATGCAGTTTGATCTCCTGAGGATTTTGGCACCAATTTTATGAAAATTGGCCAAAAATGAGAAGGTGCTGCCCAAAAAACTGATTTGGGGGGTCTGAAAATCGTTTCTCCGTATCAAGTATATAAAACTTTGTCATTCTGCAACCAATTTTAACAATTTTTGTGTCATTTCCTAGGTTTTGGGGGTCAAGAAATGCATTAAGAATTACTTCTGATTCCAACTTCTTTGTAAAAATATACATTTATTCCGATTTTGTGAAGGATTATAGTGCTGTAATGTCCCCTCATGTTATAGTATCGGTAATGACTGGACCCTCAAACCTTTGACTTTGTACTTCACTTTTACACTGACAATAATCAATGTTTTTGAATTAATGAATATGATTAAATAGAAACCGGGGGCGTGTTTCATGGAACCAACTCCATGAGAGTCATATCTCTTGTCGATGATCTACGGAGATGTCAGGGACATGACAAAGTGTTTCACGAAAGCCTGACATCTCACAAATCCAAGATATCGATACTATCGGCTGAAAAAGATAGCCTTAATCACAATCCTCTGGATTTATTATCAATCATTCCAACACAATTTAGACTCACCTTTGCTCTAATTGGTTTAAAAGTATATAAAACATCAAAGGGATTTGATAAGCATAATACAAACGTTGCATTCACGTGAAAAACTATATTGATTGTGACATCTGAGAATTTCTAAAATTAATAAACGAAAAGCTGCTGTTGCGCTTTGTGAATTTAGATTTGTAATTAAGAGGACACCGCAATTGACAAATTGTTGAAAGCAGACCCATATTTTGTTTTATTTTTTGAAAAATACTGAATTGGTATATTCTGCGATCGAAATTTTGACATTAATTCATTACAGAATAAATTCTATATGATTTCAATAAACATTGTAGTTGCAAAAAAGGGAAATGTGGAAGAAGTTCATACGTGTTGAATTGTCATCGTACTTACGGGCCTGTAAATACAGACTGCTCCGTTTTCTATGGTAAACTGATGGGAGGATAATCAATATTAATCGCAATTACTTGCTAGAGGGTTAAACGTCGCTAAGACATAAAGGTTATTTCACTTATACTTTTATATCAACATCAGTAATAGCTGGTCATGGAATGGGAGTCTGCAAACTCAAGAAATATTGTATTAATAAAATCAACATTCCTTATTTTTCGCTGCCCGCGAGCTGCCCATAGCCGACGAAAAGGTGACCTGTGATGGGCGTCCTAAAAAGATATGACATGTTCGGAGGAGCGACAAGTCATTTGTCAGGGAAGTTGTCGCTGGTCTTGCAAAGACGGCTTTGTGAAACACTTAGCAGACAGATGACCGACAACTCCGAGATGTCTTTGATCTTGTAGTTATGACGGTTTCATGAAACGCGCCCCAGCTTCTTGTAGTAAGCAACTAACTCGTAACTTACATCTTAGTAATAACTGCACCTTGCCATACAAACGCATCATGAAACAACATATTGTTGATGAACAGGTTCTAATTGAGAAAGAAGTATGATTTTTAAAAATGACAATTTTCCTTTTTGCATTAAAGCTGCTCCCTAAGGTCAATTTTATCATTATAAATGAACACTTTGTCCAAGAAAAGCTAGGAAATGAACAAAAATGGTTCAAATTGTTGCAAAATGGTAAGTTATGAAAGTAACCTATGCAGAATGGTGATTTTTCAAACCCCCTCGGATCCCCCCAACATTTTTTTGTTGGGCGGGCACGTTCTTCATTTTTGGCCAATTTTCGCAAAATTTCGGGGGTCAAAATACTTGGGAGATCAAAACTGCACTCAAATTTGTCACATCACATCCAAGATGAGTGAAATATTGTTTTCCTGTGATACTTAAACTCCCCGGTTCATGTACGTGGAGAAAAATGATTTAAATGACAAAACGACGTCATTTTACATTTAACACTGCCTCCCTAAGGTTAATTTCCCCTGTGGAATAACCAAAGTGTTGAAAAAGGTGAAAATGCAAAGTTATATGAAAATAACCATTTGCAGCATGGTGGATTTCAAGGACCCCCCCCCCATCATTTTTGAGGGGCCGCACCTCTTTTTTTTGCCCAATTTTCACAAAATTGGTGTCAAAATACTCGGAAATCAAAACTGCATCAAATTTGACAATAATAGCCAAGATGAGTGAAATATTGCTTTGCTACAATACTTTAAACTCCCCGTTTAAACTACAGTGAGAAAAATGATTTAAAAATGACAAAATTTGTCATTTTTACATGGAAGGTACTCTCTAAGGTAAATTTTATCATTATAAATGAATTCTTTGACCAAGAAAACCTAGGAAATGACACAAAAATGGTTGAAATTGGTTGCAAAATGGCAAAGTTATGAAAATAAAATATGCAGAATGGTGATTTCCAGACCCCCCCCCCCCCCTCTCAATCAGTGTTTTAGGCGGCATCTTCTCATTTTTTTGGCCGATTTTCACAAAATTCGTGTCAAAGTACTCAGGAGATCAAGCTGCATCAAATTAGCATGAGCCTAAATTGATTTGAAACATCACCACTTTATAGCCCACCCATAATATAAATTTTAATGTTTAGGCCTAGGGGCCTACTTAGTCACAATATATGGCGCTAAATGCTTCGCCTAATGATAGGCGGCTGCACACAGGACCCTAGACTGTTTTGAAAAATGGAAACTACTGACCACGTAATAGGTCAATAATTTTAAATTTGCCTTAGAACTATTTTAATAAGCAAGTATTGGACTCTGCATTGATGGTATTGAACTGTGTGCGAGTCTTGATTGATAAATGTATTCAGCAAATTCCCTTTAAGCGGCCCAGGGCCAACCACTAAAAATGTACAATTGGGAAGTTAGAATTTCGGAAAATTCAACTTTTCTCAAAATAGCTAAGTAGACTAAAATGCAAGATGACAATATGAATTTGAAATCAAAAAATATGAGCACGTAATATTGTGAACTTTGTATTGCAACAACTAATCAAGTGAGAGGTGATTTTCTGCTGGTGTAACGTACGTTACTTCTCCATCAGTCCTTGTCCACATCATTAAGTCAGCTAAGGAATGCACTTTTCTACTAACTTTTCATCACTATCTGTACTGTTCTGAGACAACTCTAATGCCAAGAAATTTTTCAATTTTCCTTTCATGTGAATATTTTAAATCAATTTGAATTCAGTATTAACAATGTGGAAGAATCTGCGCGCCAATGTGGGTTCAATTGTTTGGTATATATGTTGAAAATTTTCAACATATACGCCTATCAATTTATCTACAATTTCAATATGGATGCATTGTCAAACATAAATTAATCAATATCTCTGAATAATCATATGGAACTTATTTCAGTGTTTCATTATGGTAACGTATGTTTCACTTAAGCAGTCACGTAATGTTACTAAACTTAACAATCACATAACCAAAGAAGTCTTGCGGTTTCAGTAAGTAGGCCTAACCAATAGTAACACTTACAACTACACTATATAGATACAAAGTTCTCATTCCAAAGTGAGGACGACGTGTTCGTACATAAAAATGATAATTAGTAGCATCTTTGATTATGCAATAAACATGGTATAAGCCAAACAAATCAGAAAGATTGGGTTGTGTATAACCAATTTCCATTTCCTGGTTTTGTTTATTTCTGACTCTAGCTATTCTTTTCATTAGACAAAAGGATTTTCACAAAACGTATCTTACATACATAATCACCCAATAATGTCCATTTTGGTATCACTAAGGAACCTTATGTCACTTTAAAAGCAGTAACGTATGTTTCTTATAAGTAACAATATTATAATAATTAAATACGCAAAACCACTCGAGGGGTAGTGATCAAAATCGCTTGTCCTCTACGTCATTATATAGGGAGATCAATATAATCCTCTTTGGTTTGTTGAGAACAAAAAGAAGATTCTGCACGTAATTGTATTAAGGCGTTGATTTGACGTTTAATAAAACGACCAATGATATTGATCTGATTCAACGCAGTAGCATACACTGTAGCATAGCATAGCGTAGCTTGGCATATATACGTAGCTTAATTCAATATGTATAAAGAGAGCAAACAAATTGAACCGGAAATTAGACATGTGTCTTCAATACATAGTCATTAACTCTGAATATCAATACTTGTCTAAATCATATCACAGTTTGAATTGTACTTTCTTAAATAAATGATAAACCTGAATGAATCATCAAACCATGTGTCTTTGTGTGATTATTTACTTTGACAGCTCTATATTAACTTGCAAAAGGGCCATAAAATTATCTTCATAAAATATCTGAATTATTTTCCTGACAAATATTCAAGAAATAGCTACATCAGTAATCTTTTGACGTTTGTACTAGAAAATAAATCTACAGGAGAAATATAATAAATCCAACTTGAAAAAATATTTCACCTGACAAATTGTAAAATCCTACTCAAAACAACTCTTTAAAAGTTGCTTAAATTCCTTTTACTAGCCACAATAAATTTCTTTGTCTAGTTTGATTCATAATACACTCTCAGTTATTTTATAAATCTGAAATGCTTGTATAATATCTCTTTCAATAATATTCCATAAGATAAATAAGCTTTCATAAACCCTGGACATTACTACTCATTGCTTTATGTAAACAATGCAAATTTAGTGTGCTAACTTCAGTTTTGGTTTCATGCCCCAAAATTCTATGTAGCTTACATATCCCTCTTTTATCCAAAGAAACTCATATTATTTCTTAAATAATTCTCATCAAAATAATTTCTCCTCTACTCAATATATATTCTTTCCACACTCTTTTCCCTTGACAAGTATAACATCTTGAATTTTATACATTTTTTCATACAAAACGTGTCGCATTTTGTCATCTTTACGGCGACCTTACAATATGCAAATTTTATGCAAATGACATTTAACCACGTGAAGTTTTCTTCATTTTCACTTTACATTTAAATAATTGGTTCATAAATGCTTTTAACACAATATCTAAGTACACTTACTTCTTTGGCAGGAACTATGAACTTTGTTTTACACAATGCTAGTGACCAAGCTTCATCCTAGACGGAATCTGCTTCTTTGATGAGATTTCAAGCACTCGGTCGAAACTTGTTGCTCTGTGTTTTATGACATGTTTCGAAACTGAAATTATAGGCCGAAACCGATTTTACCGAAAAACAAATTATGGTATCTGTAACAAACAAATAGTTTCGATCATCGAAACACTCTTCATGTAACCTTCCGAAAGTTTTTTTTCTTCTTTTTTTTCCTCTCTTTTGTATTGTCTTCTTTAATCTGCTTATATCTCTTCTCTTGCTTTCCTGTTCTCACATTCTGCTGTCGGAGCATGGCTTCAGTTTTTCTTTGTTTCTGTTCCTATATATTCTGCTTGAATTTGAGCTCTCTTCCCCTCCCCCATGTTCCTTTCGTCCCTTGACCTTTATGTGATAATGAAAAGAAAAAATTCACAATAAAAATGAATTTTGAGTGAAAAATGAAGATTCAGATGTGATAGCCTTCCACAATTTATTTCGTAACCTACGTTACCATTTTTAACACACAGGGATCGTGATCCTACCTTGAAGACGTTTTGAAGATGTTATTATCACTTTACAACTCTTAAGCTTAGATGTTGATTACTACAAAAAGCCACCCAAGAAATGTCCATCTCATGTCATTGCCGCTTTTCTTCATTTATTTGGTTAAAGAAACCTACGTTACGATAAGATTGTAGACTGGCATTATTGGCCTTGTGGTAGCTAAGCGTCGCTTTTGTGTGGTGGCGCTAGGTAATACAATAGTTGACAAGCGTACAGCTAAGATTTAACTGTAAATAAAAAATGACCAGTAACGTATGTTTCGGTAACGTATATTTCATTAAGCATTAAGTGGGATTTACAGAAATGATGTAAGGCCACAGATGCAATTATAATCCCTTCAAATCGACAATATTAACAAGCCCTTTTCGTTTGGCAGCTTTTCTGTTGTCAATCGTTGTTCAATTCTGACAACGACGGTAACATATGTTACATTTCTTATCCATACGGTTAAAAACACATGCCTCAGCTCTTCTTATGAGCTTCTTTTTCTACAGAATGGATCTATACACATCGCTGCAAACTGTTATAGACTGTAGATGGGATATCAGTGAGTGATTACATAGAAAGAAACAGAAAAGAAAACTTGGAAAAAGGTGGTATATCAGAGATTCATTCTACAGGTAACGTAGGTTTCACTGACCTTTGCGACAAATTTCTATTGCGAAAATTTTTATTTTTACACGTGTACAATGCCTGAATATTATTTTATCTTGCACACATATATCACAGTCTATTTTTCTATGCCAGGATCTAAGTATAAAAGCATCCTTGTTTTTTACAACATCGCAAGATATGTTAAATTCTCGATTTGCGACATGCAGTTTTTGCCCGGACGAGGGTACTTAAAACAGAATAATTTCTCAAAAAACTATGTTTGAATGCTAAAATTTTCTGAAGTTATACCCCATTACATATTCTAAGAGGGTTTATGACTAAAATCATAGTTTTATAATCTGATATTAACATATTCGCAATCAAACACGTGCGACACGTTTTTTGGTTAATTGTACATTTTAGTGGTTTTGGCCCACCAGAGCCTTTACTCTAGTGCTACAGTGCTGTGAGTGAGTAGTGTTACTGTTACGGTAATGATGACTGATGATGGGATATGAGGGGGGGGGGGGGGAGGTCGTGTGTGCTGACGCAGTTGTAAAGAAAAATGATAGATACCTTTTCTTTTGCCTTTAGACTGAACAAAATGTATTGGTTCTACACTGCTAGTGCACATACGCAGGAGACTAGATCTAAACCCAATTTAACGTTAAGAAATATGAAATCACAAGAAATATTGAACACTGTAGAAGTAAGTGTCGGAACATGGAAACTTCGGACCCATTTCTTGAAACCGATGCCAAGTTAGTCATGTCTTTGTCCACCAACAATGGAGATGTCTCTGATGTCCCTAAACCGTTTCACGAAGAGCTTACTAGCTAAACATCTTGTGATAATTGATATCGATACTATCGATGAGAAAATGTGACAACACGACATAGATCTACATGTAGGTAGCCTCATCACAATAACATATATTTGTAAAAGAATTTGGCAAGAGTTCCATATGTACCCCCTGCTAAATTGATTAAAAAATATAAGGATATGACTTGGAATGATATGTAAAATCATAATATCAAATACTGAACATGGGAAAATGTGATGAATATCAAAATATTGGTTTATTCCGTCAAAATTAAAAGTTTACCCGTAACCGCGTGCATTTCACATTGACATCGATTTAAATAGTCAAAAAAATAGAAGCAATGCATCCTGGGAGTTAGACTAATCCTAACTTCCATGTTATAATCATTATGAGACCCCACACTTCCAGCGATCTCTCGCTAGCGCAATAGGTAGCGCGTCGGTCTTGAGAAGTGGAAGTCCTTGGTTCGAGTCACGTCATCAGGCATGAAAAGTCAAGAAAAAAAAAACAGAGTACAAGAAAAAATTGAAAAATACGGTGTCTCTGAGCATCTATTTTTTTTTTTTTTTTTGGGGGGGGGGGGATACATATGTAACTCTTTCCAAAAATTTTATTAAAACTGCAAATATTTGAATGAATCGGAGAATGCAAAGATTAGAAAAAGTAGAGCAAGGGGTTATGGATACAAGATATTTTCAAATTTAGCAGATTACACCAAAGAAAAATTTTAAAAATTCAGTTTTTATTAATTTGTTCATTATCGTTTTGAACATAAGATTGGTACCCGGGAAAACTTGTTTATGAAAATAAACACCTACGCTCAGGGCAAACCGGAGATAGGGCCGGAACGCGCGTGCGTGCCATTCATACAGTGCAGAGATTAGATATAGCCAAAACTCAAGATATGTGACAAGTCCATAATCGAGTTCAAAAGACTTTCAAATATGTTTCATCAGGTAATATGTTCTGATATATTACATTGTCCTCTCGGCTTTCGGATTTTGGTTATTTGATGAAAATCATTTTGATTTTGGCCAGAAATATTATCAAACTCACAAATGTTCACCGCTGAATCTTGTGCAGATCGCCCCCACTGCCGCTGCCGCTGGCTGCTGCATTTGCACACAAGTGAATACAGTGCGCACTGCGCACGTTCCGGCCCCTACTCTCGGGTTTGCTGTTAGGATCTTTAAAAGAGGAGGCAATAAAAAGCTTTATCAGCGTCATGGCTTGACCAAAACATTGATATGCAAAATTTGGCAAATTACAAGCTAAATATGTGTCATAAAAAATATTTTTTGTAAAAATCTACGATACCACTTATAATCTTTAGATAAACAATATGGGTCTGAAAACTACATACTATCCCATTGATATGCCTTGCCTGACATGACAGAATTGCATTCTTTTGTGAGATGTCACAATCATGAAACCTTTTTGGCAGATCATTACATATTATGAAACATATATATAATATCATAAATAAGCAAGGATGAATTATTGATTATCAGGAAGCTAAGAAAAGATATATCTGAATTATTTTTAAATCTATGTAGCTTCCATTTGGCCAGCCATAATCTACCAAATTAATGACATGTGATGGCGGGTACATATCGACTAAAAAAGATACGACAGGCTCAGGGCGTTCATAAGTACTTAG
>JAPZVO010001075.1:0-22650 GCA_029962745.1 Echinometra lucunter
GGATATGACGACATAACCAATGATTTATTAAAAGATATCATTAATGAGATTGTTATTCCCTTAGAACATGTCATGAATTTATCACTTGTCAATGGCATTGTTCCTGACAAAATGAAAATTGCTAAAGTTGTCCCCATACACAAAAAAGGAGATCCATCTGACATCAGTAACTATAGACCCATATCTCTTTTACCATCCTTCTCCAAAATACTTGAAAAAATAATTTATAATCGTACAATAAAATTCATAAGGAGCTTTGAACTTTTGTCTAATTCACAATTTGGCTTCCGGCAAAAACACTCAACAACACATGCAATCTTATATTTTACAAATCATGTAGCAACTGCTGTTGACGACCATCTTCATACAATTGGGATCTTTCTGGACCTCTCCAAGGCCTTTGATACTTCTGACCATGAAATATTATTATCTAAATTATCACATTACGGAATAAGGGGAAAGGCCTTGGAGTGGTACAGAAGTTACCTTACAGATAGAAAACAGTTTGTTTCCATAAATGGTTCCATTTCCGATTACAATGACATAACATGTGGAGTTCCACAAGGTTCGCTTCTTGGACCATTATTGTTCATTTTGTACATTAACGATTTTCAGAATTCTTCGGATATTCTATCATTTATATTATTTGCTGACGATACTAGTGTCTTCTTTTCTCATAAAAATCCAGATACTCTCATAAACACAATTAACACAGAACTTGGATGTATCTACGATTGGATTTGTTGTAACAAACTTTCTTTGAATGTTCAGAAAACACACTGCATGCTTTTTTAGCAATTCAATTTCAGCTTTACCCGGGAATGTCTTTTTAAATAATACTACAATAGACTTAGTTGATTCAACAAAATTCCTTGGTTTATTTATCGACAGCAAGCTTTCATGGAAGCAACACATCATGCATTTATGCAAATTAATATCCAGAAATATTGGCATTATCAATAAAATAAAAAGCAGTTTTCCTTCAAATGTATTACTAACTTTGTACAATACTCTCATACTCCCTTACTTAAACTACGGATAATGAGAATCGTCTGTTTTAAAAATAAATTAGCCCACTCTGATCAATTATTTCATTCTAATAAGATATTAAAGATACAGGACTTATACAACCTTCATGTGGGCTGCTTCATGTATCAATTAAATCAAGGCGAATTGCCAGCTCCATTAACTTTGTTTTCAAAAAATTTGAGTTTTCACAGCTACCCAACAAGACAATCGTCATCATTCCACCTCCCACTGTTGAGAACCTTGTATAAACAGAAAACTATTATTTACACTGGCACTTATTTTTGGAATTCTCTTAAGGAGTCTTTTAAACACTCACCAAGTTTATTTTCATTTAAACGTAACCTTAAACTTAACAAAATAAATAGTTATACCAACCAGTCTTAACTACAGAAGGCTATGTCCCATCCTTGTGCCTGTGTTTGTAAAGGTATTGTCCCGTTCCGTGTGGTATTGTATCGTGTATCGTTTATTATGTATCCTTGTCCTTGTATTTTGTAATCAATGATACTCTTTATTATATTTGGGAACCTTTTTTTACAAGCAAAGCTTCTAAAGGTTTCCTTCACATTACAGCGAGCATTCTTTTGTTTATTTTATACTTGCCATATATAATACTGAACTGTATTACTATCAATATTTTGTACAACTTTACACTGTTTTTTTCAGAATGATTTTGAAATATGAAAAATCTTGTAAAATTTTATTTGCTGTATTGTGAAAATAAATGAAATGGAAATGGAAATGTATGTCGCAGTACTATTATGTTATATAGTTAAGCAAAATAAACCAGCAAAGTGTATTTCTGTCTGGAATTTGCCACTGCTTCAAACTTGAATGCAAACTAAAGCTGGGTATTTTAAAAAAAAAAATTAATGTAAATTTCCTGCAAGCTTCACGTCACTTCACTACACTTCTTTGCACGTTTTCCTGTGACCGCGCACCTTTATGCACTGTACTCTTCAAAAGGGATGTACTCCAATGGAAGAAGAAGGAGAGGAAGCTTGTTATAGCACAAGCACAATGTTAGATGGAGTTCAAAAATGGTCCTTGTCCTTGTATTTTGTAATCAATGATACTCTTTATTATATTTGGGAACCTTTTTTACAAGCAAAGCTTCTAAAGGTTTCCTTCACATTACAGCGAGCATTCTTTTGTTTATATATAATACTGAACTGTATTACTATCAATATTTTGTACAACTTTACACTGTTTTTTTCAGAATGATTTTGAAATATGAAAAATCTTGTAAAATTTTATTTGCTGTATTGTGAAAATAAATGAAATGGAAATGGAAATGTATGTCGCAGTACTATTATGTTATATAGTTAAGCAAAATAAACCAGCAAAGTGTATTTCTAAAGCTGGGTATTTTAAAAAAAAAATTAATGTAAATTTCCTGCAAGTTTCACGTCACTTCACTACACTTCTTTGCACGTTTTCCTGTGACCGCGCACCTTTATGCACTGTACTCTTCAATAGGGATGTACTCCAATGGAAGAAGAAGGAGAGGAAGCTTGTTATAGCACAAGCACAATGTTAGATGGAGTTCAAAAATGGTCACAGGACGTTGTTTAATCCTTGAATGCTATATTTTTGTCAACCTTATACTGTTGCAAACTGAAATCAAGGCTCAAAACCGCCATTATATTAAAAGTTTCCAACTTCAAGGGTTTTGAAAAAAACTTGATCGTACTCTCATGTAGGTGGCATGCCGAAAGTTTTGTCTGGACCTTACTGTTGCAAATTGATTTCAAGGGTCAAACCGGCAAAATTCACCGATTCCGCACAATGTTCAATGATTCATATACCCGAAAATGACAGAAGTCGTTTTCATTTTCAAGGGCTTTGAAAAGTACGGTATGACATTTTAACTAAATAATGACTTACATGAAGTGAAAGCTGAAGAGTTGTTCTTTACTCTCATGTAGGTGGCATGCCGAAAGTTTTTGTCTGGACCTTACTGTTGCAAATTGATTTCAAGGGTCAAACCGGCAAAATTCATCGATTCCGCACAATGTTCAATGATTCATATACCCGAACATGACAGAAGTCACTTTTATTTTCAAGGGCTTTGAAAAGTATCGTATGACATTTTAACTAAATAATGGCATACATGAGGTAAATGCTGAAGAGTTGCTCTGTACTCTCATGTAGGTGGCATGCCCAAAGTTTTTGTCTGGACCTTTTTGTTTTAAAAATGAAATCAAGAGGCAAACTGGCAATAATATGCCCCAATTCCGAATCCAGTAGGTTGATTTGTTTTCGTGGTGGGGGAAGGGGTGATTGATGCTGCATATCCTTTTCGAGGGAACAAACCGACCGATTGAGGGGAAAGGGTGTGGGGTTCAAACATGAAGGATCACCTGAGCGAAGTCTTATTCAAGATGTAATCTACTGTCTCCCCAAACAAGGAGTTGTTTTTGACAATATCGCAGAAGTATGTCCTCATTACATGAATGAACGGACATCGGTTTCTTTTTCTTTGTAGTTGACACTTCATTTCAGAGTATGCACCACCCCGTTTCTTATTTTGTTGAGCAAACCAAAAGTTCCAAGTTCTCGCTGAAGAAGTGTTGTTTTGTCAAAAAATGGAGTTCGCCCACTTGACCAAAGGTCCGCGAGACCGACTTTTCTCGTATCGTATTTTCCTTCATCACAAATAATGCACTATCGGTATATAAAATAATTATGTCTCCTTTACGTTTGGTACTCGTTTCCAGATTTCCTACACCTTCAATGAAAAACTTTCCGCTTCCCTTTAATACTTACGAATGAATAATAATATTCTTTGATTTATTCTTTAACTTAGACTGAAATACTATGGCCTCTTATTCCTTAACAATTTTCTAAACTACCTCGCTGCATAAATTATGATAGCAATCAAGTTGCTATTAATAATATATGACCCATTACTCTCTTTCATTTTTTAAAACTTAAACTGAAATACCCACAACTCTTATCCCTTATCAATTTTCTAAAGTTGCTTTTGATACTTCTCTCGATTAACACTTGATAAAGGAAATATCTTTAAAGAGTGAAACTTCGTATTTCAAATCTACAACACGATATACAAGGTATTGCGGTGAAGAGGGGTCTATGACGCCACCTTCCGAAAATTTCTTGCATGAGAGGGAGCGTAATGAAACTTATGGCGCACTCATACTCCTCTAACATGGTTTATAATTTGGCAAACAATTGAATATATTACAAATTTTACATATTATTTGCTACACATTTTTGGGGGGTCAATTTCCAAAATATAAGAGGGGTTAAGCATCCCCCATTGCGATAGTGTGCGCCTAAATGTTTTTTTTTTTTTTTTTTTTTTTTTTTTTCGAATATCCGTCTATTTTATTGCTTGCCCCTAGGGGTAGTTGTCTGGAGTGTAGTTGACTGGGGGTAGTTGTCGTAAAGGGTTGTTCTCCTAGGAGGTAGTTGTCCTAGAAGGTGGGTGCCCTAGGGGGTACTTGTCTGGGGGTACTTGTCCAGAGGTATTTGTCCAAGCGGGTAGTTGCCCTAGCGGGTGATTAGCGGGGTAATCATCCTAGAGGGTATATGTCGGGGGGGGGGGTAGTCTTCCTAGAGGCTGGTAGCCCCAGGGGCTAGTTGACTGGGGGTAGTTGTTCGTGGATAGTTGTCCGAGAGTGTGGTAGCCCTAGGGGTAGTTGTATAGGGGGAAGTTGACCAGGGGTTGTTGTCCTAGAGGGTGCTTGCCCTTGGGGATATAGTTGTCTGGAGTGTAGTTGGCCGAGGGTAGTTGTCGTAGAGGGTCGCTGTCCTAGGGGGTAGTCGACCGGGGGTAGTTGTCCTATAGAGGGTGGTTACCCTAGGGGGTACTTGTCTGGGGGGGGGGGTACTTGTCCGGGGGTACTTGTCCAAGCAGGTAGTTGCCTTAGCGGGTGATTAGCTGCGTGGTACTTATCCTAGAGGGTGTATGTCGAGGAGGTGGTAGTCGTACTAGAGGGTGATAGCCCTACGGGGTAGTTGTCCCCGGGAGTTGTCCTAGGGGTAGTTATCCTTATTTTATAGGAGTGAAAATGTTAACCAGCGTAGCCAAGGGGCGATGGTGGCAGACCTCTCCCTGTCAATCGCCCCCCCCCCCCCTCCTACAAAAAGAAATAGAAAAAAAGGGGGGAAAGCGTGACCTAGAAAAGAAAGATGTTAAAGAATTAACTGAGAAAAATCGGAAGCAGAAAAGAAAATAATAATGAAAAAGAAACATTGGAGCTACCGCGCTTCGCGCAGTAGGATGCCCCTGATTTGACGCAATGGGGATAATTTTTCTCCAAAGCAATTTTTGTCTAATTAGGGTATGAATCATTGAGCATTGTGCGGAATCAGTGAACACTGCCGGTTTGACCCCTGAAATCAATTTGAAACACTAAAGTCCATACAAAAACCAACCAATCACAGGGGCGCTCCCAGTGCGGTTAACGCTCGCGACCGCTATAAAAGACGCGTGCACGGCGCTCGTTCTACATTGCCTGATGAAGGCTAGCAGTTGCAGCCGAAACGTCGCAATCTCTTTTCGTTTGCTACATCGAGTGACAACTGATTCACTCTAGTACTCTCTCATCTTGATACCACGATGATCAACATGTTCCGATCTATCAACGAATATTGCCGGTTTGACCCCTAAAATCAATTTCCAACAGTAAGGTCCAGACAAAAACTTTCGGCATGCCACCTATATGAGAGCAAAGAGCAACTCTTCAGCTTTTACCTCATGTCTGTCATTATTTAGTTAAAATGTCATACCATACTTTTCAAAGTACTTCACACTTTTCAAAGCCCTTGACCCCTAAAATCAATTTGCAACAGTAAGGTCCAGACAAAAACTTTCGGCATGCCACCTATATGACAGTAAAGAATAACTCTTCAGCTTTTATCTCATGTTGCCATTATTAACTTAAAATGTCATACGATACTTTTCAAAGCCCTTGAAAATATAAGTGACTTCTGTCATTTTCGGGTATATGAATCATTGAACATTGTGCGAAATCGATGAATATTGCCGGTTTGACAACTGAAATCAATTTGCAACAGTAAGGTCCAGACATAAACTTTCGGTATGCCACCTATATGAGAGTAAAGAGCAACTCTCCAGCTTTTACCTCATGTCTGTCATTATTTAGTTAAAATGTCATACCATACTTTTCAAAGTTCTTGAAAATAAAAGTGACTTCTGTCATTTTCGGATATATGAATCACTGAACATTGTGCGAAATCGATGAATATTGCCCGTTTGACCCCTGAAATCAATTTGCAACAGTAAGGGCCAGACAAAAACTTTCGGCATGCCACCTATATGAGAGTAAAGAGTAACTCTTCAGCTTTTATCTCATGTGTGCCATTATTAAGCTAAAATGTCATACGATATTTTTCAAAGCCCTTGAAAATACAAGTGACTTCTGTCATTTTCGGGTATATGAATCATTGAACATTGTGCGAAATCGATGAATATTGCCGGTTTGACAACTGAAATCAATTTGCAACAGTAAGGTCCAGACATAAACTTTCGGTATGCCACCTATATGAGAGCAAAGAGCAACTTTTCAGCTTTTACCTCATGTAAGTCATTATTTAGTTAAAATGTCACACGATACATTTTAAAGCCCTTGAAAATAAAAATGACTTCTGTTATTTTCGGGTATATGAATCATTGAACACTGTGCGAAATCGATGAATATTGCCAGTTTGACCCCTGAAATCAAATTTGCAACAGTAAGGTCCAGACAAAAACTTTCGGCATGCCACTTTTATGAGAGTAAAGAGCAACTCTTCAGCTTTTACCTCATGTATACCATTATTTAGTTAAAATGTCATGCCATACTTTTCAAAGTTCTTGAAAATAAAAAGGACTTCTGTTATTTTCGGGTATATGAATCATTGAACATAGTGCGAAATCGATGAATTTTGCCGGTTTGACCCTTGAAATCAATTCGCAACAGTAAGGTCCAGACAAAAACTTTCAGCGTGCCACCTATATGAGAGCAAAGAGCAACTCTTCAGCTTTTACCTCATGTATGTCATTATGTAGTTAAAATGTCATACGATACTTTTCAAAGCCCTTGAAAATAAAAATGACTTCTGTTATTTTCGGGTATATGAATCATTGAACATTGTGCGAAATCAATGAATTTTGCCGGTTTGACCCTTGAAATCAATTTGCAACAGTAAGGTCCAGACAAAAACTTTCAGCGTGCCACCTATATGAGAGTAAAGAGCAACTCTTCAGCTTTTACATCATGTCTGTCATTATTTAGTTAAAATGTCATACAATACTTTTCAAAGCCCTTGAAAATAAAAACGACTTCTGTCATTTTCGGGTAGGCCTATATGAATCATTGAACATTGTGCGGAATCGGCGAATTTTGCCGGTTTGACCCCTAAATTCATTTCAACACTGTAAATCCAGACAAAAAAATTCGGTTGAACTGTCAGAAGATACTTTTCAAAGCCATTATTCTACGAAGATAGCAATTTTACTTTTTCTAAACGCAATTGTACCTTTTCTTTTGTTCGTTTGTTCTTTTGGCGACACCATACCCCTTAGAATGGTCCGCTAATTTTCCTCTTATTGGTCGCGGGCTTATTGGTCGCCAGTTTCAAGGAGCGCATACCATTCACACCAAGGGGGTGAAACTCCGCTTCTGCATCCGTCCAGCCATGGAGGGGGGGGGGGGGTACGGAGGGTCAAATTGATCCCGCGTTTTATGTACAAAATTTTATAAACCTATGGCGCAGACCATTTTTCCGAGTATCAGCGAAAATCAGGCTTGTTTTGGCTTGCGCGCAGCGCGTATCACATTTTCATGAATATTTATGAATATGTATTAGATTTTTGTGACTTATTAACATAATAACGCATGCGCACTGAATTATTCATTCATTCATTTACCGTACCGTCGCCCAGACTCGTGAGAATTTCCCTAATTTCCTCTCTCATATCAATCATTTTACCCCAATAGCTTACACCCACTTCTATTTATCTGATGCCGATGCCGTCAGTAAGACATGCATTTCTGATTTTGACTTTATTTTGTGTTGATCACTTGCAGACTAAATTCAACAAAAGCTGTGTTTACAATATTATTATTTGAGGAATCCACACTTTACAAGCATTGCTTTTCTTAACCCATTTGTGACAGGAATTATTTGAAGCCTAATTTGATCAGCTTTTTTTCTTCAAACTGGCAACACCAACATTTTTATTTCATGGCTACATTTTTCCCATTTTTCTTATAAAACGTCATGTATCTGAAATGAATATAAATTGACAGAAATTGTGATGAGAAGTCAAAAAGTTGCCAATTTGCAGGGGAAAACAGTGATTTTTAAACCTGCTATCACATTGCCAATTTAAGGATTTTAATGCTGATTTTCATTTTAAAAATTTTCAGCATCAAACAATGAATATTGACGCAACCAAAATGGGTACAGTTTGCGTAGAATTTTTTGCTCTTTCTGCTCTTGCATTTGGTATGATTTTTAGGGCTTTGCATCAAAAGATATTAGGCCAAACCACAAAATGTGGACCTCTGTCACGAATGGGTTAATAGTGGATCACCTCCATTTCCATAACATAAGAGCTTATAGGCTACTGTATTATTCTTTTGTAGATTAACTTTGTTTCATATTTCAAATTATGTAAACGTATCCTGTAAACAGTAACATGCATGTCTCCTGGCCCCCTCTACCAAACAGATAAATTCCTCTCATATATGGCTGCTGCAATCATGGGCATCAATGTGGGGAGGGGGGGGGGGGGGGGAGGGGCGTGGCGCGGTATGCGTCCCTAATAATTTAAGAGTGGGTTGACAAAATCGGGTATGTCCCCCACATTCTGGAACAAAGCACACCTAGTCAAACCAAATTTCTAGCGTAAGCCCCCCCCCCCACCCCCTATACTTAAAGTTGTGAGCTCTTTCTCTTCTCAGAAAAGTTTAACGTTAATTTTTGCTCGTTGACATTTTGGGGAGGGGATCATCATAGACATATAATAAATGTATCCCCCTAAAGAATTTGATCCAAGGATTTTTTTCATCATTTCTGCAAACCCATTAAGGTGTATGCCCCCAAAGAAAAAATGCTGAGGAGCATTTTTTTTACTCGCTAGTCAGTGAATTTTAGGACAGTACCCCCCCCCCCCCCCCGTCCTGCAATCATACCTCAATTACAAAGTAACTGCATGATTTTGTGCCTGCATTATCGTCAACAATGCTTTTTTTTCTTTCTTTTGCTAGTCCCTGAATTTTTGGACAGCCCCTTCCCCCCCCCCCCACCATATGGCTACAATCACACCTCTGTCACAAAACAACTTCATATGGTCTTATGCCTGCATCATGCATCATCTTCAACCTCATCATCGTCTTTTCTTCTTTCTTTTGCTAGTCAGTGAATTTTTGAACAGAGCCCCCCCCCCCCCCCCACCCCCCCCCCCCCCCCCCCATCACACCTCAATTACAAAGCAACTTCATATGATCTTTGGCCGGAATCATCATCATCCTCAACCTCGTCATCATCATCATCATCATCATCATCATCAACACTATCTTTCTTTCGCTATTCAGTGATTTTTCGGACAGTGCCCCCCCCCCCCACTCCATATGACTGCAATCAACCTCAATTACAAAGCAACTTCATATGATCTTGTGCCATCATCATCCTCATCATCATCAACAACACTGACAAAAGCAACATCAACATCAGATTTCACTCAAGGTTAAGAGAAATTGAAAGACAATAAGAATATAGAGAGAAGAAAATTATTTTATTAGCAAAAAAGTGTAATTCTAATTTCAATGCAGCAAGAGATCAGCAAACATTTCTGGAGGCAGAAAGCTCTTGTGAGAATACTTATAATAGGCCTACTATTTAAACATTCTTGCAGTGTGAATCCATATAGCCTATCGATGTAATTACATAATAATAACAACAATGATAATGATAATAATAATAAAAATGTAAAAAAGAATAATGATAAGTTTGACAAATTTCTGAAACAATTCAGCCAAAAACTTAGATATTGGTTCATATGGTTCCCCACCTACCAGCATAGGTAGTTTTGTAAATTCAGGTAACAGCGTGAAGCAACCCATCCCTAATAATTGACTAGACTTGCTCCAGAACTACCCTCCAAACGATCCCCCCCCCCCCCAGTGTCTACCCCTGGACAATCAACCCAAGCCAATTACAATGCCCATCCCATCCCCTAACTTGGAAATGTTACTTACTGTAATTGACCTCAGGATTATTTCTTGGGGGGGGGGGGGGGGACAGTACACTGGAGGTAATTACCCGAGGAATAATAGTCCTAGAACTGTTGATTTTGAATTCACAACTTCTATATACAATTTTTGTGTTCCCTGATTTTTTTATTTCTTTTTAATAGTTGTTAAAATGGTTTTGGTCCATGTTTCAATTGAATTCACAGATTTATACATTTTATTAGCCTGTCATGAAATCAGGCTCAAATTTTAATCTAGGTATACATCTTTAGGCAAAATGCAAATGAAGTTTCAAAATAAGGGCTTGGGGAAGGGTGCAATTCCTTAGTCTTCAAGCAGTTGGATACTCTACAAGCCTTGTACTTGAACTTCTTATACAACCTGCAAGTAGAAAACAAAAGAAAAGAGAAAAATTTGTAAACATGCTGCAGAGTCGAGAGAGAGAGAGAGAGAAAGAAAGAAAGGCTCCTCTCTAAGTACATGATAAATGACGTGATGAACCTGCCTGAAACTTTATTCTAAGTAGTTCAGTACATTATACTAGGAGGTCTGCACATAAGACTGCAAGCTTCAGTCTGTGATAATAAAGATATTGGTTGTTGTTATTAGGCTAAGACTCGTTAGTCTTTACTTTGTATGGCTACTCTGTAGTAAAATAAGTTGGGTTTTTTTAAAAAAACATCCACGGCACATGGATATTTCTGTCTAGAATTTAGCAAAAATAACGTACTACATAAATGAAAAACTTTAAAAATCTACACTTTTCAAAGCTACAAATCATAATGGGCTTACTTCATAACTTGCCAGTAGTAGATTTTTCTAGATCAAGTGGAGTTGACTTGATAACCAAATCTGCCTGTATTGTACCATCTGAAGACTACATCAGGTTCAGGTCCCCTTTAAAAATTAAAAAGAGGAACAGGTTTATATCATGATTATTTAAAAGCATTGTGGTGATAACAGGTCTATGAATGATGTCTAGCCCATACATAGCCAGGCTTGGTCTAACTGTACCAGGCCTAGGTCTACCGTCTACTAGACCTAGTCCGATGATGGGTGATTTTCATGACAAAGAAAACATCAAGTTCAACTAGTCAAAGGAAGGTCCAATATAGGAGTATCATGAATTCAAACCACGGTATAGCTTAACATAAACAATCATGGCTAAAGTTTTACTTAGAGTCTAGAGTTAGTCCGGATCAATGTTCCCAGCAAGGCCCGGCCCCAGGGGCACAGGGACACTCACTCCAGCCGGCCAGTAACGGCTTAATCAGAATTAACATTACGCTTGGGAATATCGTAGCCGTCTGTCTTGCAGTGCACTCAGCCTCGACTCCAGTTTCTAAAAGGTCAACATCTACCGCTGATTATCGCTGATGTAGCTAGCTTCAGTACTTTATCCACCGGAGAAAATTCTACAAACAGTTCTCTACGGAAAAAGTTTAATCTCTTTGAAAAATATCGCCATTACATTATTTTTCTCTCATGATTTAGAGTTCAATTGTATACAAGAATAGTTTCCTAATTTTGGGCTTTGGAGGTGATGTCCCATGCACTTTGTACAGGTAGCCTACGCACTGCTTGACGGACGATTAACAACTACGATGAAGACTGGTTAACAAAATGTCGCTTTACTTACTTTTCAGGTCATCTCATAATCTCATTCCATTCTGAATGCTCCTTTTAAGAATTTCTGCTTCCTTGGGGTTTACTCTGAATTCTTTTCACAACATGCAGATTTCCTGAAACAAATTTCTTGAGCGGTTTGTGCTGAAATGGTCAAAAAGTTGCACTCCTCTGCCAGCCGCCATTTATCCGAATTGCTGCCTCAAATCGCAGGGAATTGTGGGAAGGCAAAAATGTTTTATGTATGAGCTTATGCATTAAACATGAAGGCAATTACCCAATCATCGAACGGTATTTGAGAGTTTTATCTCATGAATAATAATTGACCCTCCGAAGTCGTCTTCAATTTTGCCGCGGCCGCCATTTTGGCCCAATGCAAAAGCCTATGGTATGTCAAAGGTCAAATTTTAGTTGCCTCTCTAGCCTTCCTTCGGAAGGCATACTGTGTATGCATCGTATCTCTGTGATTCACACAATCACCAGTCCCACACACGATCAGCGGTGTTTTGTTTTCATATACAGTGGGTGATTTCAAGTACGGTGTTGGAGGCTGGTGTTGGTATTGTGAGAACACCAACACCAGCCTTAACACCGAACTTGAAATCAGGCTGGTGTTGGGATTGACCTCGCAAGATTTGAAGTATTTCCGGTAGTCAGTGTTGCTTTCTGGTGTTGAATGTCGTCTGCTGAACGGAGTATCACGGTTCGTGTTGACGATTTACATGTAATTTCCCCATTCACCAACACCAGCCCCTAGGGATTGGGAAATTCATGATTTCAAGCTCGGTGTTGGTGTTGGTGTTGTAATCGTACATGTTATTGCTGCTTGTCCCTCGCGGAGCAGGCGGCACTTTTTGCTACGGCCACTCGTGACATGTTGGTGGTTAATCCCATTTCGCAGTCAAAACAACTTGGAATAATCAAAACCATATATTTTCCTTGGAAGAGTGATAATTTTCCTCTTGGATTCTTCAAATGATTATGCAATTCGAATCCAATAAGATGTAGATTTATTAGAAATTCTGAGGGGAAATGATTTTATCGTCAAGATTTTTCGCTATAGCGTATGACGTCACTCGGTGTTGAGCTATCGATAAGGTGATCGGATCAGAGCGGTATCGTCCCTCTCTAAACTGACCGACTGTGTTGGAGCTCGGTTCAGCAGCCTTTCCACGCTCTCAACACCAACACCAACACCGCACACCGAACTTGAAATCACCCAGTCAGACCGCAACGCCGCACGTAATGAGCTATATGCACTGAATTTATCGTACGGTCTCGGACCTGGCAACGTAGCGTTTTCGTTCGAGATTTTGCGAGTAACTTCAGCGAGAAAATATATTGGTTTACATTATGGAATCTTGTGAAGTTAGAAACTAAAATATGTGGCCAATTTAAATCTCATCATATTCAGCATGAATTTCCCTATCGTTTGATATGTAACTTTTGCAATTTTGCAAGATCATTATTTAAATAATCAATATGGCATTTTCATGATTTTTACAATTATTATTAAAGTAACATTTGCATCAACTTTTGTTTTTTGATCACTTGACTCTTCGCAAGTATGTGTATGTACTTTGCCTTCGCCGACTCCAGGAGTTGTGGGTGAACTCGCGATGATGAAGGTCACTATATTGAAATGGAAATCATTGGAAATTAATCGAACTGCGAAATCGCTAAGAAGGTATCAATCAAAAGTTGATATTTTTAGTGTGAAAAATAAATTGGGTACCAACAGTAATCATAGTTGGCTATTATTATAATTCTGGTCCACTGGTGAACTTTGAAGGTAGTTTGGATGCCTAACTGGGCATGAGTGATTTGGAGGCAGAATATTTCTTGGCTTACGCAGTCTACACAGTGGCAAAATAGCAGCCTACTAAAGGTTTTCATGTATTATAAAATCACCAATAGCTTCCAAAAGCTATGTGTTGTGGTACTTGCATTTTGTAATGGGTGGCTGAAAACTCTTTCCCAACTCAAAAAAAAAAAAAAAAAAAATAGCATGAATTTTAAAAAATTTTACAAAACAACATATTTCAAATTTATACAACTGCTGTGTTAATCACTGTTAGGTTGCATATTCGTTTTGCAAACTTTTTAAAATATTGTATGGTTGAAGAACAATGTCTTCCAACATTGTGTATGAATCTTAGAAAATCTTTTTTTTAATGAAAGATTGTTCCCATGTAAGATTGTACCCAAGAATAATGGTTGGATTTCATTTTTTTTTGGGGGGGGGGTTCGAAAAAATTCACTGGAAATCTATATTTATTTCTCCTCTATTATAAAATAGTTTCCGGTTTTATTCTGAGTAAAGTTTTCAGTTACTTACCTCTACAATATACCGGCTTGTCAAAGGAATCTAATTCTCAGATTTGTGAAAGGGACATGCAAACTTTAATGTTTAAATGATGATATCAATTACGAGCCCTGAATGATGCATGTTGCACCCATCTAAGTTACCATATTTCGAAAAATGGTATAACTATTCATTCACCTGATGAGTGAGCAGAATAAATTTCAAATTCAAAGTGCTGATGTGGATGATGATTTTGCATGTTTTTGTGATGGGGGGAGGGCTCCAAAATTTCATGAAATATTAGCATTTTACAGAAATTGTTTATGTGAAATTTTTGTAAAAATTGCACAATTCTTTTTTGAAGGATATGTTGCCTCTCCTTGAACTTGATTGTAATTTGATTCAATTCAATTCAATTCCATTTAGCCCATCATTAAAACAGACAAATACAGAAATTTTGATACATTTAGGTCTTGTTTCAAGGATAAAATTCATGCGAATGAGGAAAGAGATTGTGCACTTGACTAAGTACCTGTACCTTGTTTTTCTTTCCAGCTTGTTCTTGAATAAGGGATTTGTCATGACATCTTCACCATCTTCAGAACAGCAACCTCTGTGGCCCAGACTGTATACATGTAAAGATAGTGAGAATACAGAACCTGCTGCTCCTGCTGCTTCTAGTGAAAGTACCTCGGCCCACTGTGTAGTGACTAGTGAAGTCGAATTTTCTGACAGCAGGAATGACAGTGATACTGAAGAACGTTTTGTGGTGCATGAGTGAATCAGACGGTGAAGGTATTTAATTAGGACTTGTAGAAGAGCTACTTGTCAAGCTCGCTAGTCATAAGGACCGCTAGTCATAATACCTAAAGGCTCGCTGTCCAGAAACAGAAGGGGGGGGGGGTCACTGATCATAAAGTCATTATTCAAGTTCCGCTGTTCATAATGACAGATGAGGGGCTCACTTTTCATAATTCACATTAAGGGTCATGCATTCTAGGCTTATATAATAATTAAACAGTTGGCCTAAATTTGGTCAGGTGACTCAAAATAGAAAAATAATATTAAGCTTTGAAAATCAAGGGGCGGGGGGGGGGGGGGAGGAGCCGATCCCCGGGGATCGCTGCCTATGTTTGATATTCATGCTTAAGATGAAGACTTCATTGTTTGGAACTTGGGACCAAGTTATTTTTTATTCATCTATGCTGGAAACCAAAATTTGCATCTATCTGTCTTCATTGTATTATCTTCAGATCATCAACATATTTTTATTTCTTTTTGAAAGAAAACAAAATGTGCCTGAAGTTTTGTTACTTGTTTCATAGCACATGTGCATGGCCATACACAGTGGCAAGGGGGGGGGGGGCGGCCCCCCCCCCACCCCAAATTGAAAACTTACATTTTTTATTGAAAATTTTCACATAATTCACCAGAAGTGTGCACCAAATCCTTCAATTACACTTTTAAAATTGCATAAGCACCCTCATGACCAGCTCAGTCGCTTTGCTCCCTTGCTTTTGAGTTTGAGTTGCCCCCCTCAGGAAAAAAATTTCCATGTACGGTCCTGGACATGTGCACTCTACCATAAAAGCAATATGCCAGAAATCAACTATTAATATTAATTATTCAGTCTCTGTAGAGAGAATGGCAGAAACCATGTTATATAGAATGATTTCATCTGTGTCCTGTGGTATAAGCAGTACATCTTTGTCAGCTTTTAGGTTTCATGTTGGAGACTAAATGTACAAAATTTATTGTTTTATATGGTGTCCTTTTGTTTTCGTTGTATCTCAGGAACTCTAAACATCTTGCTGAAGCTACTTTTTAACCCATAGCAGTACAGAGCTTTCTTGAGGTCTAAATTAATCATCTTCATTCCTCAAATTGGCAACAACAATGATTTTTTTCTGAGCTTACATAGTTTGAAAAAAATAAATATGGATATAACATAAACCAAAATGAATTATAATTGCAAAATTTTAATTAGAAATTGCCAATTTGAACACGGAAATAGTGATTATATACTTTTCACAGCATTGCCAATTTAAAGAGTTTAATGATTAGTTACAATTAAACTGCTGTAATTCGAGAACGCTACACCATATGGCGTTGGGAATGGTCTCAAAATTTTCAGTGAATTTTTCTCTTTCTGCTCATGTATGATATGTACTGCCCAGCATTCTGGACCAGCAGATACTGTAAAAGCGTCTCCTAAAGGAGACACTGTACCTCTATGGGTTAATCTAATTATACATTACTTGCATTTTGTTTAAATTTCATGAAGTTTTATTTTCCTGTGTAATGCAAATGAATATTTGTATTGATAGTGATTCATGTGAACATAAATAAACCCCCCCCCCCCCAAAAAAAAAAAATGAATAAAAAAAAAATAAGAAATTTCCCTTCATATGTCAGACTGCAGAGTGAGTTTTAAAGAAGTATTGAAGTTTTGGACATGTGCAAGAGTGAAAAAGTGACTGAATACATTTTTTTTGGTAAAATTTAATAATCTGTTGGTGTTGCACATTTTGTAGACTGTGTGTATGAAATGGCTAATATTCTATTAAACTTCTGAGCTCCATGAGAGAATAGTAATTTTATAGTCTGTAAATCAGAATTTTAACTTCTGAGCTTTATGAGAGAATAGTAATGTTATGGATAAAAATGGATAATCAAGCCCCCCTCCCCCCCGAAATGGCAGTTCAAAAGAACCACCAGAGACCATGGAATGTGTGTTATTAATTAGGTTTGAATTGATAGTTTTTAGGGTAACAGTTATGGTTATGTGTAACAATTAAGGGGGTTTCACATCAGGCCTGCGTTGAGTTACAATTTTTGCATACCAAGTATGCAGAAATAGGCTCTGTAGTGTGTACTCTGGAAAAAAAAAATGTTGCTGCGTGCAGAATGGACATTGAAAAACCTATTGCAAGAGTGAGGAGAAGTATGGATTTTTTGTTGGACTGGTGTAGGGTAGCGTACACTTGCGTAGGCATTCTGTATACTCTGGGCATACTCTGGACATAAAAGATCCGCCAAAGTGATGAGATTCGTGAGGCAAAGAGACGAAGACGCCAGGCTGAACGTCGTATGATCAAGTCAGGACTTTGTTTTGACCGGGAACTGTATCGTCGTGAGTGTGAATCCTACTATGAATGCATCTTCAAGGCTAAGTCAACTTACCTTAAGACTCTTATCGCTGATGCGGATACCAAGAGACTGTTCAGTCTTGTAAGGTCACTCTCTTCACATCACTCATTAATTCTTCCTGACCACTCATCGGACTCTGAACTTGCCAACAGGTTCGCAAAGTTTTTCACTGAAAAGATATCCAATGTTGTATCTGCCTTCTCAGACTCAGATCCAATGTCAGCAATCACATCCTCAGCTCCTCCATCTCATTGTGAGCTTTCAGAATTCTGTCTTGTATCTGATCTGGAAGTTAGAAACTCATTATATCACTACCACCTAAGTACTGTAAACTGGACCCAATACCTACCTGGTTGTTGAAGGGCACTCTTGATGATATTCTTCCTGCCATCACCAAGTTGTTCAACCTCTCATTGTCCTCTGGTCTCGTCCCAGAACCATTTAAGACATCTCTTCTGCTTCCCCTTCTCAAGAAGCCTACACTTGACCCAAATGGACTGAATAATTACAGACCCATTGCTAATCTTCCTTTTTTGGGCAAGGTCCTGGAGAGGACTGTGCCATCACAACTCAAAGTTTATCTTAAAAGATCCGGCATGTTTCCTGTATTTCAGTCTGCGTATCGAAACCATCATTCAACAGAAATTGCATTGGTTAAACTTTTAAATGATCTTCTTCTGGCCGTAGACAAGGGAAATGAAGCAGTGTTAGTCCTCCTGGACTACACAGCTGCTTTTGACACTATCGATCACAGTTTGTTACTTCACCGCCTCGAAAACGATTTCTTCATCTCTGGAACTGTTCTCGAATGGATCCGTCCAAACCTTCATTGCCGTACTCAACGAGTTATCATTAATGACACGCTTTCTGAACCATTCCCGCTGATTTGCGGGGTTCCGCAAGGTTCCGTGGTTGGGCCACTTCTTTTCCTTCTCTATACCAGTCCATTGTCTAAAGTTATTGAATCTCACCAAGGTGTTCAGCATATGTGGTATGCTGACGACACACAGATTTATGTTACATTAAAATCAAGTGAAAAGATCGAAGCAGCTCAAAAACTGTACAATTGCCTTGAGGACATCAAAATCTGGTCCTCTAACAACAGGCTTTGTCTTAATGAACAAAAATCTGAGATGATTCATATATCTTCTAAATTTAGAAACACTGATTCATTTCCGGACTTGGTTACTGATAATGTTTCTCTAAAGTGTAGTGAATGGGTATGTGATCTTGGTTTGTTGATTGACAAAAATCTCACTATGCAACAGCATATTAAGCATATTTGTAAATCTGCATCCTTTGGAATGTTCAAAATCGGAAAGATCAGGAAACTACTTGACCGACCCACAACTGCCAAATTAACGCATGCTTTCGTCTCCTGCAACCTAGATTATTGTAACTCCATATTTTCTAACCTCCCTAATACATACTTACTTCCACTCCAAAGGGTACAGAATTCTGCTGCAAGACTCGTCTATCTCTCTAGGAAATCCGAGCCCATATCCCCAATTCTGCATTCTCTCCACTGGCTTCCAATACATCACCATATATATTTTAAAGTTCTTCTCCTTACATACAAAATTCTGAATGGGCAAGCCCCCAAGTATCTCACAGATCTCATTTCTTTCCGTTCCAGTACTTCCTCAAGACCTCTCCATTCATCCTCTACAATGCAGTTAACTCCTGGACCTCGCACTTCCACAAAATATGGCAATCGTGCTTTTTCTACAATTGCCCCTTCACTCTGGAATTCTCTACCTGCCCATATACATCGAGCCACTTCCGTGAATCAGTTCAAGACCCTGCTCAAAACTTACCTTTTCAATAAATAATTCTCTGGAATGTCCCAGTCGTAGGTCGGTCAATGGAGGTGCACAGCAACTTTGATTTTCGGTATTCATTAATTCATATGCCTATTTTAAATCATTTAAGGTTTCTAATAATTTTTGTATTGGTATTTAATTTCAATTCCCTCATCAAACTATAGACAGATAACAGTGTGCTTAGAAACGTCCGTATTAAGCGCCAAATAAATGTTTTGTATTATTATTATTATTATTATTAATGCAGTGTTGCGTAGACTGGTGTAGGAATGGTGGGCAGTTGCATAGACTTGTGTAGAAATTGTGTTCCAGTTCAAGTTAAAATACATGTCACATACCTATTGTTACATGGGGTGGTGTATGCACAGCGTAGGGTCACGTAAGCTCTGAGTAGTCGCTACGCAACTTCAGGCAAGGGCCGGTGTGAAAGGGGATTTCATACCAGGCCTTGTTGGGTAAGGGCTACGACAATCTTACATGGCCCTACACAGTGCCTACACCATTGTGCATAACTGCACACTGCAGGATACAAAGGGGTGTGCAAGATGGACCCCATAAATCCATTTTTTTTTTTTTGCATACTCCCAGTGCAGAGTACCGGAACACTGTTTCTATGCAAGTGTACACAGCGCATTTTAGCGTAATCTACGCAGGCCTGATGACTTGTGAAACCCCTTTAGGATTTTTGGTTAGGTTCAGGGGTTAGGATTAGGGTAGTGTTTTGGGTTAGAAGGGCCGATAAGTTGCACAGATGTTTGCATTACAAGCTTCACACCGGCTTCACACGTCAGCTATGTGGAGGTGCATTAGCTGAACAACATATACAAAGCTGATAACGTGGGGCTGAAATATTAAATCCCGAGCTAAATTTTTAAAAACTGCGCGCTCAATTTTGCTTCATAAGACAGCTCTGCCACTTGATTGAAATACTAATGAAGTTCTAATTCTAGTTTTTTCGTAAAGTTGCCTAAAATGCCTGTTTTCATGGAATAATTTCCACGGAGGAAATGCCTTCTCTCCGCGAAAGTCCGTCGACCTCTCCACCAGTATCCACTCTCGGAGGGGAACCAATCAGGTGCACGCACTCGCGGCGATCAGAGAATATTGTCGTATTCGTCAAAAATTAACTCTGCAAGGCATTGATTTATTCGTTCACCTGACCCGTTCATAAAATATATCGAAATGACTTTATTTGTATCTGAAAGAGGAAAATTTTCTCTTTTACATCATGCCTCTTTCATCTTGCTCTCTGATTTTAACTCCGGTCTATTTTGCCCTCGTATTAAAGTGAAAAATATGCATATTTCATGTTGTCTTTCTTCTTTATTAACCATACTTTGCATATCATATACTTCAAATCGATCATCGTATTTCAAAAGAACAACTCTTCAGCTTTCAGACGATATATAACATAACATAATTTACTCTTTCCATCACGCTTTGCGGGGACGTTAAAAATTGGGTTTTAAGGCTCATTGCGTATTCATGTCAGCGAGGGCCATGCATACGCATACGATAAATAATACGACTTTTCTGTGTGTTGCGTTCTGACTGTATAGCGCTAGTGATCGACAGCTCGCAAATGGCCTGGTACAATGTGCATGATGTGTGTATACAATACTTCAGTGTGTGTAACACTGTATAGCAGGTGCACAATGATGCCGATGCTGTGTGTGTGTGGCCAGCTGGCTGAAAGTGTTCTCGTTCTAGTCTTGGCTCTCCAGCCGTTTTTAATCTTTTATTTCACTATTTTTTTTTTAAATTCGGAATATTGAAACTTACTGCAATTTGGAATTCGGAATTGGGATGGAAAAATCAAATTGGAATGGTTGGCAGATATGTTTTACTATGATATTCTTCTTAAGTGACATGGAAAGAATGAGAAATCTCACAAATTATTTTTCACTTTTCCCAGATTCACCTTTCCCAGAACTAAAGCTTCTCTTTAAGATTGTGGGGAGAAAGATCATCTGGGAAAAAATGGGCACTTAAATCAATCCACAAACCTGTTTCAGTGCCTCAAATCTGGCTTTGAGTTCTGCTGCCCTCTCTGCCTTCTTCTGAGCACGGCCTGCATACACGGTCCTGCCATTCATCTCGGAGCCATGGACGACCCTTACAAACTGTCAAGAGAAGGACGAAAAAAAGGGGAATAGAGAGAGGCAAATATGCCAACATTAGCATTTTCATGTTATTTAAGATCCAATGACAAATGCTGATCTATATTATTCTAAACAAACCAAAACACATGAAAATAAGACAAAACACACAAATATTTATAACAGAAGTCATGAAGAAAACATCAGACTATCTTAACCCCTCCGTAACAAGAAGCTTCCCTAAATTAATCTTCTTCCCCATTGATTCACAGCTCACAAATAACAAATATTCAAATAAGGCACTCTCCAAGCAAGAACTAAACATCGAGTTTATCCTTGTTAACATGTAACAGAGAAATGCAATGAACATGCATAGGACTTCTGACTTTAGGTAACAATGGTGCATTTAGATGTGGAAAAATGATAATAGGGAGCTTTTGCAAACACGACACAGACGTCCCTTTAGGACGCAGCAGCAATAAGAGATGCTGCTGCGTCATACAGTGCGTTAAAGCTTTTTTTGCTCTTCTGGTGATACGCGGACGTAGGACGTCGCAATGGGAAGCATTTTTCCCAGGCCATGGCCAGGCTAGGCGTGTACGCCAGGCAAGATCTATGATGGCTGCACTCAAGCTGCGCTGTTGATAGGCTGGCTGCGCGTGTTACCATAGTGCTACATATGCACTAATGCTGGATACCCAGCTGTGTCCTACATCAAGAACAGACATTATTTTGGCTGAGAACCGTTCACAATTTCAGCAGGATGGGGAGTTTTGGGAATTGAGCACACGCAGTACAAAATTTTGCACATGACACGCAAACTTAATCCTAATACTCCCAGGGGGGGGCCCATTATGGCCCCCCGTCGAATTTTTGTCGGTACTTCCTAGTGCCTCAGTATTTCGAAACGAAATTTCATGACTTTTTTCTCTGATCCTTCCCGCACATTTTGATACCAAATTTATGGCGATCAGACCTACAATGCGGGTGTCAGATTACGTTTACCGAACACATGTCACTGAAATTTCACTATTTCTCTATATGACTGTGTATAAACCTATGGACAAAATCAGGAGCTTTTCAAATTCACGTAAATACTTTTCTAGTAAGTATCATCATTGTTTCAAATAGTGTAAATAATTACCACACACCCTCACACACCCAACACACACACACCCACATTCACACACACCCACACCCACACATACGCATCTGAATCTTTACATAAAACGCTTGACGAAAAACAAAGAAATACATAAGAAAATTGAAAAACAAAATACATAAGAAATAATTACCACAACCTATCTTTTTCTTTCAGGAATTGATGAGGGAGTTATGAAAGACATTTGTACCAAAAATTGCTATTCCTGAGGCTTTTTTTAGTGAGA
>JAPZVO010001076.1:0-22647 GCA_029962745.1 Echinometra lucunter
TCGGAAACCTTACCAGAAGAAAATGAAAGATTCATAATGTGAACAAGAGGCTTAGTAATATAAAATATAATTTGTTTAATCATCGACTGACTAATTACATCAAATTCCATTCTTTTGCTGCTCTATGTTTCAAAGGAGAATGCAAACCCAGGCATCAGTGTGCTCTAAGTGAATAAAGGTGACCAAAAAAGTAAACAGTGAAAGTTTGAACAAAATCGGACAATCTGTTCCAGAGTTATGAAGTTCGAAAGTTTCAGTAAATCCCTACTATGAGATCCTTGAGTTAGCAACTTTGCCAGCATCTGTGATGTCATCGTGGACAACTCTCATTTCATTTGTACATAATTTTCCCCCCAAAAAGAAGGATTTGTATGAAATTCAAGTCATGAATTAACATAATTCTTCCCAAAATGCTTGCAGAATTGATATAGCCATGTCATACTCAAACAATAAATTAAAAGAATTTTTATTTTTCTTGAAAAAAAAAATGATAAATTCTTTGTACAAAATGAATGGAGAGTTGTCCACGATGACATCACAGATTCTGGCAAGGTTGCCTATTCAAGGATCCCCATAATAAGGATTTACTTAAACTATCAAAGTCCATAATTGGTGAACAGATTTTCTGATTTTGCTCAAACTTTCACTGTTAACTCTTCTTGTTCCTCTTCATTCACTGGAAGCACACTGATGCCTGGGTTGCATTCTCCTTTAACAACCTCAATAATTGGGTTTCATTTGTAGGTAGGATTTAGAAATATAGATTTTGGACAATTATCTGGAAGAAATGAATAAAAAATTTACATCGGCATTTTTAATTAGCTTTAATGATTTGATTTCCCAATTAACTCATTATTTTCCAAACTTTAGACAGATTATTTTTATGTTTCTGGAGTAATTTACAAAAATATTGTTTTATAGCCTTTTTGAGAATTACATTCAATTTATTGCGATATCTTATAAATTTTCTTTTCTGCTGATAAATCTCCTTGTTCACAATTTTTGTATACAACTTGTCTTTTTCGAATACATTTCAATAAAGAATTAGCTATCCAAGGTTTACGAGGTATTTGTTTATTTTTTGCTGTTTTTGAGACACACAGTCATTTTCATAGGTATTCTTTAAAATGTGGAGAAAATTAGTATAAGCGTTATCAACATCATCGGAAGCTAAAACATTGTCCCAGATGACATGATAATTCACTTTTCAAAGAATCAATAGACAGGGAATTAATATGAGAGATGATAGGAAGGGAGGGTATAGTGGGGGTTGCTTTAATAGGATACATGCTAGTTATCTGAAAAATATGTAATGGTCAGTAATATCATTGTAAAATATTCCAGTCTGGATAGGAGAAGAATGGATGTTGGTTATGATATTATCAATAAAAGTTCCCGACTTTGAAGTTATATACGAGTGGGTTTGTCAATTAAGGGACGGAATGAATTATTATAGATAACGTTAACAAATCCTTTGATGCAGCCTACAATATTGCCATTAAGAAAATTTACGTTGAAATCACCCATGATATAAATATGTTTATTTCCACAAGATAATTTTTCCAGACATACATTCAAATCAACATTAAAATCGTTAATGGGAGTGTTAGGGTCCCTATAAATGATACCAACAATTACACCTTTTTTTTTAAAGGAGAATGCAACCCAGACATCAGTGTATGAACAAAAACATAAAGAGTCGACAGTGAAAGTTTGAGCGAAATCGGACGATCTGTTCAAGAGTTATGAACTTTGAAAGTTTAAGTAAATCCTTATTATGGTTATCCTTGAGTTGGCAACTTTGCAAGCATCGGTGATGTCATCGTGGACAACTCTCCATTCATTTTGTACACAGGATTTCACATTTTCTTTATTTTCAAGAAAAATAGAATTTTTTTTTTATTTATTGTTTGCGTATGTCATGGCTACATCAATCCTGCAAGCATTTTGGGAAGAATTATGTTGATTCCTGACTTGGAATTTCATATAAATCAATTCTTTTGATAATTTAAGCACAAAATGAATGGAGAGTTGTCCACGATGACATCACAGATGCTGGCAAAGTTGCCAACTCAAGGATCCCACTAGTAGGGATTAACTGAAACTTTCAAAATTCATAACTCTTTAACAGATTGTCCGATTTTGCTGAAATTTTCACTGTTTACTCTTCTTGGTCATCTCCATTCACTAAGAGCACACTGATGCCTGGGTTTCATTCTCCTTTAATTAGGAACAAGAATTTCTATAAACGAAGATTCGCAGGGAGCACTTGACAAAAATATATCAGTTCTAACAATGACAATACATGAATTATGAAAAAACATTGCAACACCACCACCTTTTATTTTTCTGTCTGTCATTATGAAAAAGAGAATAGAGTTTTATATCAAATAATAGTTGAGTTTTCGCATGAATCCAGGTTTTGTAAAACCATAAACAGAAAACTTAAAACCAAGTAAATTAATAAAAATGACTGATATCATCAAAATTTCTAGATAAAATTGTCGAATTGAAATATAATATACTGAATTTATCTTGTTTATTTTCGGAAAAAATAGGATCTTTATTAAATTCATCGTGTAACCAATATTTAGAAGGACTTGCTAATGTATTAAAGTTTTTATCAGGGTCGAAGTCATTGATTTTTCACAATCATTGGAGTTAAATGGATCAAGACATGTGGAATACAAAATAGGACCATCATTACTAGGTATATAATATCACAAATCAGAAGTATTAGAATTACAATGGGGAGAAAAATCACAGGTAGCCATAATCTCGCACAAAAGAATGCAAACAGACACACCCACGCATGCACCCACACACATCCAAGCACCGGCGTAAATCCACTCTGAGGAGTGGGGGGGGGGGATGATTGACTTTTTTGACGATTTTTTTTCTGTCGATCTCACACTTAAGTATAAGCACACACCCTCACTGACCCCCACAGACCCCCCTACACACATTTTAATATTTATTTTGCGAGCGAGCGAAGCGAGCGAGCCAAAAATAACCACTTTTTTGGTTTTCATTCTCATTTTCAAATAGAAATTCCAAAATAATAATAACAATAATAATAATATACAGTTCTTGTATAGCGCATATCACATTATGATATAACGTCTCTATGCGCTTCCAAAGGACTTGGATATTATTACCCTGGCTTTAGCCCGGCAGCCGCCAGCGCGCAAGCATTTCAAGGAATGAATTCCTGCCAGGTACCCATTCACCTCACCTGGGTTGAGTGCAGCACGATGTGGATGAATTTCTTGCTGAAGGAAAATATGATGGTTGCTTATGACAGATATTCAAAGATTTTGCTAACGGATTAATTAAAATATATTTTCTTTCTTAAAAAGTGGGGGGGGGGGATATTTGTACACGCCATCCCCCCCCTCCAAAAAGTGGGGGGATATATCCCCCCATCCCCCCCCCCCCCCGGGATTTACGCCAATGCATCCAAGATATACAAAGTATTTAAATGTAACATTTACAACAGGATATTTTATGTTACCAAATCAGGCAGCAATGAAAAAATCATCGACCTGGTTAACAGTGGCAAATTAAAGAACAGAAAACAAAAATATATGTACAGTAACATGAATAGTCTGAAATGAATACAACAAGAGAGTTGCCACCATGGGATAATGCTGTTCTTAGAGATTGAGAGTATTAGTCTTATGGGGTGTTGCAAGAAAGTTGCAATCGATTGCAAATAATTGCTAATTTTGAAACAACCATTCTGATTGGCTCAGGATCTGCCCTTTTAAGAATACATGCATGCAACAATGATTTTGATTGGCCAGTGACAATCAGTTGCAACTTGCAATCGATTGCAACTTTCTTGCAACACCCCATTAGAGTCTTAGTTCGCTCCTTGTGATTTATCCAATAAGCGCAATGTCTTCCTTGGAGTGAATCTGCGTCTTCATGGTACCATTATCGGTTCTGAGTGACACCAGCATTTTGCCATGCTGACTGTATTTTGGATTCAGGTTGCTTGCTGGCCTTCACCGCTTCCTGAAACAATGATCGATTTAGATTTGTTAGATTTTCGAACATACTCATTTTGTGTTTTTTAATTTTCTTCCGTTTTGTAGTAATTTCTGGCCATGCTGATATTATGTGAGTTTAACTATGATTGCTCTTGGCTTGATTTCTTTTCCTTCTTCAGGTACTGGTTCTACACGGCGTGGCACACGATGGCTCCTGTCGATATCCTGCAGTTTAAGGTCAACACCGAGTTGCTTTCTAGCTATTTCACATACCATCTCACTTGTGTTCTCGTTCTCCTTTTCACTTACACCAAACAGACGAATGCAATTTCTTTTGGAATATTGTTCCTGATTATTTGACTGTTTCTCCAACCATTTATTTCTCTCCTCACACATTTTTTGTTTCTTTTGCAGGTTTTTCAGATCACTTTCAATGCTCTTCACTCTTTGATGGAGATCTAGTATTGTTCCAACCTGTTTCTCCAGTTTTTCAATAAGATGCTGGAATAGGAATCAAAAGCTTGGCAAATTGTCTCTTTGATTTCAGAAAGCACTTCTTCATCCAGTAAAGGCTCCTTAACGAGGTTCTTCGTATTCTTCTTCTGGGTTCTCCTGCCTCCTTCAATCCTGAAGATTCTTGCAGGTTTAACTTGTGTGTGTGTGTGTGTAATATGCATCGAGCGAAGTGTAGTGTGCTGAATCTGTACAGGTGTTTTGGTGCAAGTAAAATGCCACATCATGCTTAGTTCCTAATTTTCATCGGATTATGACGAAAGGCTGCCAGTGAGGAAGACATCACTGTTTCCAGTGGGAAAGTTGTTCCAGGCTCTCACCGTTCAGTCTTGGGAAGAAGGAGTACAAGTGGTAGTCAGTCCGTGAATGAGGAATTTGGTACCCGAGTTGATGCACATGCCGGGTTGCTCTGGGTAGTGGTGTGATGTACTGCTGGCTGTCAAATACTACCAGGTATCTTGTACATCATGCGACATGACCGGCCCGTACCATACCGTATACGCACAACACATGAATTCTTTATGTTTATATGGAACACTTTCAGCCATAATGACATTGAAGATGGCAACAGAGGAGGCTTGATACAATAAATTCTCTGTTTGGATGCTTGCTTATTGCATTTTCCCACCATCTGCACCCCCGTCTGCACCCAAGAGTACCTACACCCAAAACATGGGCCAAACAGAGAAGGGAACCAAATAAAGACATGGTTGGCATTTTTCAACAAGGGGGTATTCCGTGTTTATCATTTTCTTTGCATGTGAATTGTATAATTTTCTCTCTTCATAATGCCTTTAGGTATATGTTAAAATAATCTATAAAGTATGCACCACATCTCACATTTTCACCTTGAAAAATAAAAAATATTCACACCGTGGGAGGGGGGGGGGGGGGGGCCGCCCCTCCCACACCCTCCCCCACTCCCTCGCTTCGCTCGGTCGGGCTTGGCCGCTTCGCTCCCTCGCACTTCGCCTCTCGTATAATCTCACTCTCAACTATTATCCAATGTTGGCAGCCCTGTATAATGTAAGCAATGACCGGGGAAAGAAAAGAGCAAGGCTGGCTCCATTCACTGCGAGCACGATGACTCTGCCTCTCATTCTAACTGTTAAGTCTGCAAGAGAACCGCCATTTTTAAAAACCGTATTGTTGTGCTAACACACCATGACGGTCATACGGCTTGTTCACTGTTCAAATCCAACATGTCCAACGATCCGTATTCCACTGTGAACACTCTATCCTCAATTTACAAATTCAAAAGGCAAGCCTCTATCCGCTGTTACTGGGTTAACTTAGTCTATACCGTAATAATTTTGGGAATCTTCAGAAGGTTTTGCAAGAAGTTACGAACAAAACACATACTCCTCTCTTCAGTAAGAATCTTGAGGAGTTAGAAATGAACAGAAATTCGAGAGGAAAAAAAGAGAGAGCATGAACCTCGGAACAGTTAGGCCTAGCTTACACGCGGTAAAAGAAAGTAACGGTTTCACAAGGTACCTCCTTGGTGGTGGTGCCATGCACTGTTCTCTCTACTCTCAGTGGGGGGGGGGGGGGTACGCAGTAATTACTGAGATAGTGATTTGGGGAAGAGAAAGAGAGAGAGCCAGAGAGAGAGAGAGAGAAAGAGTGACGTATAGGTGTTATAGGCGGGGGGGGGGCTGGAGCTGGGGTGGTCAATGGGGCTGCAGGATTGTTTTTGTTAGCTGTGTGAGTGTGTCTGAGAGAGGGTGTAGGATATGTAATGGTGCTTGCTTTGGGGGTGTTTGTTTTCTTTTGGGAGGGGTATTCTTTGTTTTTCCTCATTGATTTCTTTTTGATTTGCTTTGTTTTGATGACTGTGAGCTCATGTAATCTCAGATAATTTTAATCAATGAGTAAATATTTGATAAAGTAAGAATCTTGAGGAGTTAGAAATGAACAGAAATTCGAGAGGAAAAAAAGAGAGAGCATGAACCTCGGAACAGTTAGGCCTAGCTTACACGCGGTAAAAGAAAGTAACGGTTTCACAAGGTACCTCCTTGGTGGTGGTGCCATGCACTGTTCTCTCTACTCTCAGTGGGGGGGGGGGGGGTACGCAGTAATTACTGAGATAGTGATTTGGGGAAGAGAAAGAGAGAGAGCCCGAGAGAGAGAGAGAGAGAGAGAGTGACGTATAGGTGTTATAGGCGGGGGGGGGCTGGGGCTGGGGTGGTCAATGGGGCTGCAGGATTGTTTTTGTTAGCTGTGTGAGTGTGTCTGAGAGAGGGTGTAGGATATGTAATGGTGCTTGCTTTTGGGGGGGGGGTTGTTTTCTTTTGGGAGGGGTATTCTTTGTTTTTCCTCATTGATTTCTTTTTGATTTGCTTTGTTTTGATGACTGTGAGCTCATGTAATCTCAGATAATTTTAATCAATGAGTAAATATTTGATAAATGAAAGGAAAAGTGTTTTATTGTGCATATTGCTATGATTTCTTTTTGGGAAAGGGGATCCTAGTTTCAATAATTATATCTATTTCGTTATTAGTTTGTATTGGGTTTATTGGGTCTCCTTTGTTCTTTTCTTCTTGTGGACTTTTTTTTCAAAAGACAGAACATTTGTGTATCGCCCTCCACAAATAGTACAAGTTAGATAGGAAAGACTTTTGGGGGGGGGGGAGAGTGGTGACTCAATATTTTTTTTTTTTATAATAACTGATTTATCTTTTTAAAGTTATATTCATGCTTATATGCCTTCAAGTGAAAACATATTTAAAACATATTTTTATGACTTCTGTACAACATTCAATGTTATTGCTGCAATATTTTGACAACATTTTTAAAACGTTATTTTACATCCAATGTATAATATTCAAAAGATGTTGGTAAAATGTTTTGTTGTTTTTTTACTATGATGTTATGAAAACATAAAAGTAGTCTGTTTTTAAAATGGTAAAGAATCATTTTTGAAAAACGTTAACATACTGGGTTTTTTTAGAAATGCTTCGTGAAAACATCTTAAATAAATATTTTCATGGCTTCTGAACAACATTTCATGTTATTTTTGCCATATTTTAACATATTCAAAATGTTCTTTTTACATCCAATGAATAATATTTAAAAGATGTTAGTAAAATGATTTTCGCTTCCTTGAAAACGTTCTTATGATGTTATTAAAACATCAAATTCTACTGTTTTTAAGAAATTTTATTAACATTTTTGAAAAAACGTTAACAAAATGTTTTTTGAAAATGTTTTATGAAAACATCTTTAAAACATATTTTCATGATTTCTTTACAACATTTAATGTTATTGTTGCCATATTTTAACAACATTTTTAAAATGTTATTTTTACATCAAGTAACTAATGTTTAAATGATGTTGATAAAATGTTTTTTTTTTTTTTTCTTGTGAACGTTATTATGATGTTATGAAAACATCAAAAGTCGACTGTTTTAAAGGTATTTTGAAACATATTTTTTAAAAACGTTAACAAAATGTTTTTTTTTAATGTTTCGTGAAAACATCTTCAAAACATATTTTCATTATTTCTCTACAACATTTAATGTTATTGTTGGCATATTCTAACAACATTTTAAAAATGTTATTTTTCATCCAGTGTATGATATTTAAAAGATGTTGGTAAAATGTTTTTTCTCTTCCTTGAAAACGTTATTATGATGTTATAAAAACATGAAATTGACTATTTTGTAAAATATTTTATTGACATTTTGGAAAAAAATGTATCACAAATGTTTTTGAATCAGACCATTAAAACATTTTGAACTAAACATTATGAAAATGTTTTTATAATGTTAAACATAAGGAAAATAATGTTGTATTAACGTTATTAAGACGTGTTTTTAGACCTTTTGAAAATGTTATGATAACGTTATGTGCTAGCTGGGTGACTAGACGGATGTTTCTCAGGCGGGTAGTAAGTGGTTCCCATTCAAGTTGGTTCAGCATTTCTGTGACACTTGCAGTGTTGTGGAACCGATTCATGACATATCTGAAACCCGTCTCTGAATCATTTCTAGCTGGTAGATGTTCCTTTCAGTATATGGGTCCCACACTGATGCGCCATACTCTACCAGGGGCTTGACAAATGTCTTGTATGCCATCTCCTTCAACTCTGTAGGGTGGATCCGAAGATTCCGGCGGAGGAAACCCAGAGTTTTGCTGGATTTCTGACAGATGTTCGTGATGTGAGTGTTCCAGGTCAGGTCTGAGGTGAATGTAACTCCAAGGTATTTGGCAGAGGTCACAGACTTCAGAGTTGTGTTGTTTAGTCTGTATTGGTGGTTAACCTTGGTATGGTTCCTCGTTACACTGATCACTTGGCACTTCTCAGTGTTAAGTTCCATTGACTAATCTTTGGTCCACTTGGCCAGTTTATCGAGGTTCCTCTGCAGTCGATAGGTATCATTCTCGGATTGAATGGTCAGGTAAATGATAGTGTCATCGGCAAAGAGGCGAACAGGCGAAGAAAGTGTGTCAGGGAAGTCGTTGACGTAGAAGAGGAACATGCTCGGTCCGAGGACGGATCCTTGTGGTACGCCAGAGTCAACGGCAACTTCCTCTGAGGTATGTCCCTAAAGCACTGCCTCCTGTGTTCTGTTCTGGAGAAAGCTCTTAATCCGCTGGGTTTTTTCCCCCTTTCTCCATGATGGTTTAGCTATTGGAGAAGGCGGCCACGTCGAGCGTTTTGCCGTCATTGTAAGAGGATTAATCCAGCAAAGAGTACAATGCTAATGAATTGAGTACGAGAAGAATCAGTTGGAGCTTAATCACTCTTGTCCAACTAAGAATTTATCGGGTAAAGCTGAACTGTATGTAGAACAACTTCAAAAGCGATGCAGTGGGACCAGGCTGAATGTTTCTCCTCTAGAAGACTGAAATCAGTCCACAGTTTATTGCTTGTAATATGATATCTGTCACCAATTTTAAACCAGGCAATGATTGAAGAGGTTCAGAAACTTACTTGTATTGTCCTGTCATCAATATATCCTGGTAATTTTCAAGCATCAGCGAATAGTCAGGAGAATAACAACAAGAATATATAGCACACTTGATAATCAATGTATATAACTCTTTACCATTATCACTATTAATACTGTTGTTATTATTTCTCCTCATTTCCTGCTTTTTGCTTTTTTAATTGCATTTTCTTTTTTTTCCTGCTTATTCCTTGCCAATCATTTTGTTATTTTTCATCATCAATATTTGTCATTTATTTTCATTTTTCAACAGATTCAAAAGGTCTGCCTGGATTTCAGTTTACAAGGGAATGATCCAACTGCATCACGTGACCTAGCAAGGTTTCTTTGCCTGCAGCCATGTCTCACCGACCTGATGATAAAGAGTGTTAGGAATGATTATTCATCTGTATGGTTACATGATGAGTTCTACCAGGAGATTGCCTGCCTTGCTGTGTCCGGGAAGGTATTGTAAACCGTTCTTCATATATAAATGTGTCAAAATGGTACAAATGCATTTACTTTTTTAAATTACCAGAATGCGCAACGCATTACGATAAGGAGAACTTCTACACTCACAAAAAGCTGACATCATGTAACCTCTGTAGTAGCTTACATCTTCTGTACTGATGGATGAGTGTTTTGCAGTGTTTACAAAAATAGAAATCCCAATAAAGGTGTGAATATTTCTAAATATTTTGCACTGAAACTTACCTTTCTCAAAGCATAATTGCAAAATAAATTCATTCTTAAGATCCATTTGGGAGGGGGGCACAAAACCTCTTTCATTTTCTTTCATCTGTCTTTCCCCCCCCCAAAAAAAAAAAAACCCGAAATGCTCAGTAAATCACGCATGATCAATATCAGAAAGCCTGTTAGGAAATGTAAGTGGTAGAGTACGAAAACTTGTTTCATTGTGAGTTCAGACGATAGATAATTATGCGTATCGTAGTATTGTCATTGATTGGAAAGCTAAATTGCCCTTGATTGGGAAGTTAATATTATTCTCATGTACCATACATTCCAGGGGGTCATCCTCAAAAATTAAAACATAATCTCATCCAGCACTACCTAAGTATTAAGAATGAAATGTGAGAAAACAGGGTAAAATTGTGGGTCTTGAGATCAGACTAGGATTTGCTTGTGTGATTAGAAATTTCCTAAAAACCTAGCATCATTAGAAATAAAATTTGCATAAAAACAATTCCTGAATTTGATTCGTTGTGACCCACATTCAGTCAAGCAGATGTAGCATTTGGTTATTAATTCCACACATTCATACTGAAATAAAACATTTTGCTATTCTCAGTGCAATATGCTTGGATCCTTTAATTCATCAAGTTGTGCAAAGAGAGAGGTTCTTTGCATAATTTTAGTGCCTTTATTACACACTATTTATATCTTGATATGCCCTATTTTTTATTCTCGTTTATTTCAGAACCCTTTCTTCAAATACGACGTAACTTGGAAAACTTGGTACAACGAACACAGAAAAGGGGTGGACCCTCAGTACACACTTCAACCACCGCCGGCGATAAAATCCGCAGTTGCAAACCCATCAGAATCACTTCTCCATCATCAGTATCACACTCAGCATGAAACATTGCAGTCTCATCAGTTTCACTCACAGGAGCCGAAGGATGCACAGCAAGGCCAATGCAGTGCCAGATTGTCCGAATATGATACGCTAGATACATCAAAGTGGGCCACATCTCCTGTCCACGGGGCAGTAAGTGTTTCAGTCCCTCCGAAACAAATGCCTCAAGAAGCCACATATCCTGTTTCTTCTACGTCATACCAGATATTTGCGCACTCCACTCCAGAAGTACCGATCCAGAGTGAATCTTGGGCTCAGCAGTATCAGTTAGAGTCATCATTACCCCAAGGCTCGGGAAACGCACGTCATTACATGGCAGAGCAACACATGCCACAAGAAACCTTACAATCATTACATGAACGTCCAGAATATTATCAAGCCTGGTCAGATAAAGAATCTACTACTACACATTTTGTTGATGGACGAAACTCACAGTACTCACCAAGGTTTCCAATACAGCTACAGGCTCCTTTCAGTCAGTTCTCACAGCCACTGTTGTATACTCAACAACATGTCCCCAGTCCATACTTCACCCCTCATCAACAGTTGCCCCATGCAACTCAGAACAGAGTAGTTGAAGGGCTTCCATCGTTTCATCCACCACAAGGACGGTATTATCCTGCTGTGTCTCAGAGCCTAGAACCTACTCGGATTTCGCAGCCTGTGTCAAATTGGGGTCCATCACAAACAGTGGAATATAATCATTTTGTCCAAATGTCTGCTCTCCAACGATCTGAACATCCAGATGTGCCAGGTCAATATCTTGTAGGATCCCCATTTCAGCAACACCAGTTACCGTCACCAGGAACGCACAACTACACACTAACCGCGTCAACTTCATATTGCCCGCAGCAACATGATCCACCGGGAGGACAGTCTCATTTCTCTCTGATGACATATCCAGCAGAAGTGATCAGTACACATCAAGCAAGGATGATACCGAATCAACACCAGGCTGCAACATCAGCAGGAATACTCCCATCACCAGAGACCAACTACCACTACCAGGAACATCAACAGTCTCAGCCTAGACATAGACACCTTTCACATCATCCAGCACAGAGACCAGTTTCACCAAATATTATTCCTTCTACATCTTCACAAGCAGCAGGTTATCCCCAACAGCCATACACTCACCTAGATCCACGGCTCTATCATCACCACCCTCGACATCAGTACCCTCACTAGATAGGATGCAACATAATCTATGGCGTATAGTTGAATTTAAACAGCCCGTTCTTCCCCTTATGCTTCTGATGCTTTCTGATGATGTGCAGATATTCCTAGCCTACTTCATTCAGCATGTTCAGTGTCCTAGCGCCAGTTTCTCAGCTGCTGTAGCTTTCACTTTGCTTGTTTGTCGCCTTGAGAGAGATTCGCCGCTACCAGAACAGCAGAGAGCTTCTGATCAGAAAACTGCCTTTCCAGCGTCTTGTGCGAGAGATTGCCCAGGACCTATTCCTATTCACATTATCATCATTATCCCAGGCCCTTCCGTACATAAAAATGACACAGACAAAATAAATATATCTCTCAGTTCCCTTGATTGTTTTCTTCCTCTTTCACTCTATTATTTCTTTTCATCCCCCCCCCCCTTTCCCACACCTTCTCTTTAGATATATTTATTTGAAGTGTCTATAAATGTTATCATCTTATTGCTCATTTGAACTTTGAACTTTAATTGACTGTAATAGGTATATTGTATGTACACTGCCAGTGGAAGTCAAATTTTTATGCTTTTTTAAAATATAGATCAATAAAGAATCTGGATCTCAATCTCAATCTGAATCTAAGTGTAGCTACTTGGACATCCCATTGAAACGAATATCAATAATGGGATGAAATTAACAATGGGATGTCCATGAATTATAGCGGTTTCGAGAAACTGGCCCCTAGCTGGTGACGCTGCCCCAATCCCTCAGCTACTGTAGCTTTCAGTGTAGAATCTCATCATGTGAATTATTGTACTCACGAGATGTACGTCGACGCGTTTCGCTATTATCTTCGCAAGGTGCCTGAGTTTTATAGTTATAAGAATGAATGCGTATACCTGAAGGTTTTATGTGCAGTATATCCATCCTTTAACCTTGCCTTTTAAATGAGTGCAATATAAAGATCAAAACTGTGCAATTTTAGTTATCAAATAATGTGCAATCAACCAGCTTGCGTATTCATGAAACCGAGCTGAAAACATGGCTAATGTACTATAGTAGTCGTAATTTTCTTGGTTGTTTTGTTTTGTTCATCTTACCTGTATGGTTCTGACATGTCATAGTACATGCATCATGTTTTTCGTATGTACTGTGATAATTTCCAGCCATTGTCAAACTATTTAGACCCGCATCTCTAAACTGCTGAACATTAGGCATTTGGATATAAAGGGAAGGAACAAACTTACCAGTCATATTTTAATTGAAATGGATGTAACAATCATAATTATGTACATATTCATAGGTTTGATCGTTTTTTAACCAGCTACATACCTTCAAAATCTTATGCAAAAATTATTTTGTTAAATTCTGTAACCACAATCACTTGTACCTTGTAACTCAACTATTATACGTTTTTGCACCTTCTTTGGATACAATGATTTAAGTCTATTGATGTGCTAGGCCTATTGTGGTCAAGTATCATACTTTTCTCTATGATCAAGGAATATAATCTTACAAAGATTAATTAAAAATTCTTATGACGCGTTAACATACAATTTGTTGGATTTACAGAATGATTTTTCCATTTTATTTTGATCAGAAATACTTGTCTGTTACATTATGGTTGTGGAATGGAAAGGTAAACTATATTAATAAAAAACTAAAAAGCAATTTTGAGACAACCGAAAACTTAACTCTGTTTATGATTTATTTCTCTAAGTTTTTGCTCTCCTTTTATATTTGTCTTTGCAATGGTTTATCTTTGCTATGGAGACTGTAAATATGTTATAGATTTCTTTATTTCTGAACATAGATCATTATGCTGTATAATTTTACATTACTATATCATATTTTACATTTCATATTTCATATCATATATGTTTAATCTGTACTTATTTTTTTTTTTACTTTGTACACCTTATCGTACTGAACTTTTTTCATTTTTGTGTTTTGTAATAAGCTTCTAAGCCTTACCTTAATTCTTATGATATATGTATTGCAGTTTCTTGTATTTTGTGCATTGTATGATATTTGTATTCACATTCTAGATTTCTTTTTTTCCGAACGTAAAATGATTAAACTGTATCACTTCACATTACTATCATATTCTATATTTCATTTTGACATCATAAAACTGTACGTGTTTACACATTTTAGTTTGTACACTTAATCGTGCTGAATCTTTTTCAGGTTTATATTTTGTAATATGTTTCTAAGCGTATCCTTAATTTTATATTTTCTTATATTTTGTACATGTAATTCTTGTTTGATATTTGTATTCATATTCTAGATTTCTTCATTTCCGAACATGAACTAAATGTGCTGTATAGTTTTACATCACTATTTTATTTTATATTTCATATTTTATATCATGGATGTTTAATCTCATGTGTTTCCGTATCTTAGCATTTACAACTGATCGTAATGAACTTTTTCATGTTTATGTTTTGTGATATGTTTCTTAATCTATATGATTTATGTAATATATTTTCTTAATTTTCTACATGTAATTGTTGTTTGATATTTGTATTTGTATTCTGTTTTTCATTGTTTGTATTGATTCACAACCACTTAGTAAATCAGTCAAGTAGCTGGACTAGGTTTTCACTGTGTTTAATTGAATAAATTAAATCAAATCAGTTACCAAATTAGACTCATCGACAAAAAAAACATAAATGAGCCGATCGAACTAGCAAAATATACTTTGCAATTAATCGTTGCTATGGGAGCTCCAAATCTCTGGCGTAGTCCCGCTGGTGACGCATTTACCACCCCTGTGTTTATTATTATTATTCAAAGGTTTTTTGAATTTCATTAGTTTATCGCTTTGATATGAACTAACATGACATACTGAATAGCAGTGTGTAGATAGTATAGTATAACGTATGCTGTAAATATGTAAATTCATTTTATTTCAACATTGCTTTAAAGTATGATTACGTTATACAAGATGTTTTCAGTCGTGGAGATGAAAATAATCTTCCACCGTCATAATGCAATTGGAATGTTTCGGTAATTTTTCCACCTATTAATTTAATGAATGATTTACATGTGCCAATACCAATCATTTTTATACTCACGATAAGGATCTCTATGCAGCAATTTGAATTTTTTGTATTATCACAGACATTCTTTTGTGAAAAGGCATAATATGACAGTTGTAGAAATATAGGGATGATATGAATGAGGAAATCAAGCTGAGAAGAAAAAAGTTTTAAAATATCATCTACGAAATGGACTGAATAGAATGAAAAACACATTTAATAATATCACATGAATGTCTTGATTACACCCACTCTCATCTGTTCAAGGATAATATTTGCACTCTTCAATCACATTCTTTTACAAATCGTCCTATATTTTGAGAATAAATGAAATGGAATTATGAAGCTCATGTAGCTACAGGAATGTCTAGCTTTTTACTGTAAAATTAAACATTCAAGATCATGTAAATATGAGAAAATAACTTCACGTGTAAGAAAAAAATTCATTTGAAGAATGCTGAAAATTTGGATAAAAAGATATTGTCAAAAGTTTGAAAGAAAACCAGACAAACAGTTAACAATGTTATGAATGCTTAAGAGTTGTAGGCTTGGACTTAGCTAAGCATAATTAACTTTGACGTGATTAGCTGGGCCTCGTAGCACAAAAATTGAAATCAATCGCAAAGTTGTAACAGCCAATCAAGACTATTGTTTCATATGCATCTCGTTCAGAATGGTAACTCTGGACCAGTCAGAAAGATTGTTTTAAATTTGCTATTGATCGATGTGTGTTACGGGCCATTGGTGATGCTTATTATCATTCGAACATGCAAAATGAATTGACATTTTGATTACAAAAAAAATGATTGTCTGATAAAGGCTAAAGAATTGTTATTCAAAGTTTTGCATTTGTGTGCATTTTGTTGTGTTTGTGGGTCCGAGAGGAGTATATAAAACAAAAGGCTTATTGGGCAATTGTCGTTAATAAATATCCAATGATAGCATTCTTAATTATGTTAAACTGAGTTATTACAATAGGGATAAGGATAGAGACAAAATGATTTTTTTAAACAAATCAAATGTGCAAGTGCTTTTGAGAAGATGGAGACACAAGAGAGAGGGGGGAGAGAGAAAACAAATTTTAGTTAGCACTTGAGCAAATAAAAATCATAGAGAGAAAGAGAAGGAGAGGGAGAGAAAGAGAGAAAATTAGACGGGAAAGTGTATAAGCTGGTTTGTACAGTATGACCGTGATATGACCATGATGACGAGATAAAAAAACCGTAAATCCTGCAACCGAAACACCTGAGAAATGGTTATAAAGATCACCGTATACTCCGGGGGGGGGGGGGGGGGAGGGGGGGGGCATATATCCCGCTTCCACTTTTTCGAGAGGGGGGGGGGGTGGCGTGTACATATATCCTCCCTCACCCCAACACAATTAGTAAAGTTAGCTTTTAAGTAAGAAATAAAGTTTTGATAATCTGTCATACACGACTATCATATTTTAGAATTTCCCTTTGAAAATGCTGTTAAAAACCAGGAAAGTGAGATGCAAAATTGGCCGCGAAATTCACGTCGCACATGACCTGTTTTGGAGCGTATTTCAGGGCCACCATAGGAAGAGAATGAGAAGAAACTCAAGGGAAAGATGGGCCGGATTGTGTTAAAGAGGATGGAGCTGAAGTGGATTTAGAGATTAATGACAGAGTTATTAAATGGATGGCAGTGAAAAAAAGACCCGACCCCCTCCCATCCACTGAGGGGATTCACAGGCCGATGATGATGACGATGATAATAATGATGATAATGATGATGAAATCTATAATTCGTAACTTATTCACCTAAGGGGGCTCAGGCGCTTAGGATAGGTTCTTTTTTCTTTCTTTCTTTCTTTCTTTCTTTCTTTCTTTCTTTCTTTTCGACATATCACGCGTAGGCCCCCTATAGTAAATTGAATATTCATTAGAGATTGAGAAAGATTTTCCTTGATATTTTGTTTTCATCGCCTTATCTATAGACGATCCTCCCCCTTCTCTCTCTCTCTCTCTCTCTCTTTCTCTCTCTCTCTCTCTCACTTCTTTTTTTTCCCTCCACCTTTTTTTTTTTTTTTTTTTTTTTTAGTTCAAGCTGTTTTTTGGCAGTGAATATCGTTGACGAATCTTTTGCTTCTGATGAATTTAGGTACAGTCAAACATACCTCCCCTTTCTGAAAACATGTTTCATTTCATCTCTCTCTCTCTCTCTCTCTCACTCTCCCTCTCTTTCACCCTCTCATTCTCCCCATCCCCCCCCCCCTCATCTATCTCTTACTTCTCTATCTAGAAAAGAAGGGGACGGAGAAATATCAAAGAGAGCGCGAGACCGTTTAGCAATTAAGGTGTATATATATATAGGAAATCCATGTGCAATTAGTTTAATTTAATTATCAGTCCATTTCACAAGAAAATACTTATGAAATACAATCGTGATGACTTGTGTAGAAATTGCATTGGAGGAAATGACTTATTTAGTTAATGCGGGAGCCTCGTGTTCATTTACCCTAACTGCTCTAAAGGTCTGGCTGGGTGTTGGTTTGGAAGTTCATCTCTGCGTATTTTGGAATGAGATTATGGGAGAGAATAGCCTACCACAAAGTTCTGAACCGTTGTTACCCGTGTTCAAGGTCAATGCATTTTCCGTCTCGTGCTGCCACTTGCTCTGTATCAGCCATTTTAGAAATCGCTCTCAAAAACTGCTTCAGAATATTCCGATATAAAATCAACAGGAATTTGCGAGTCTATTTTTGCTGTATTTGCGAATAAAATAATCCAATCTGTTAGTCGTCTGGTCAGTGTGTTTGCACGCGTGTAGGTGAGAGCATTCAGAGAGCGACAAAGAGGAAGGGTGAGAAAAACTCAAAGAGATTGTGCGTTTTTACACAGACAACGTGCAGCGATCAATTCCACACGATTTTTCTAGAGCTCTCCGCTGATGCTACTCTACTCGTGTTACCTTTTACGGAAAATGGGAGCTGACACACCTGCTAGAACGCATGCGCAATGTGCCTGGGAGGTAGAGCCTGAAAGGAGAATTGATCTAACCACCGTCTTGAGCCTAGGACTGATCCACTTGATTTAGGGGTGTATCATGTCAACTAATACTTACCTCCGCTTATTAAGTAGATGGTTGAGGTTGGCGGCGTGATGATAAACATATACGTATAATTAAAATTGAATTTCTGGAGCATTAAGATGACAGTTATAAGTTTTCCACTAGGTAACTGCTTTAACATTACCTTGATTGTTTCAATAGGTATTTCTTTTGCTTGGGGGAGGGGGTAAAATTAAAATTTAAAAATATGAAATTAAGTAAACTGAAAGAAACAAAGAATCCTTAAAGGGAAAGTTTAGTTGTGGATAAGGTGAAAATAATTATTGTGCGCTTTCAAAAACTCTTCATGTTTTTGTTGTTGTTTTTTTTTTGTAGAAAGAATGATGTAATGAAAAGGTCCAGTGCAAAGGATTGCTCTTCAAATAACCTTAGAATCATAATATGACAAAAAACAGCTGAAATGTTCGGGTCGAACATTTGTGTGTAGTCCCATACACGCATTTCTGCAGTGCATGTGACTCTCAGCAGAAGTGAGTTAATTTCTTATCATTTTGGTGATTCCAAAACCTTAAAGCATACAACAATTCTTTTAGTGCTTTATAATCAACCTTTCGCAATTACTTTCACAATTCCATTTCACAGTCAGAACCTGCCTTAACTCAACGACAGCGTTAAACATAACTCCAAGATGGAAACAGATAACAACCGTTTGCAAATTAACATTTTAAAGTCCTGCTTTAAAAAGGCTTGCAGAAAATGACCATACTGTAAAGTGGCGTGAAAAGATGAAAAATCGTTAACATCATGGAAAATGAATGCTTTATCAAATTGGAAAGAAAATGAGAAGGTGTAGGGGAATGTAGGAGAAACCTTTGAGAGCTAAAACAAACAAACAAACAAACAAACAAACAAACAAACAAACCGAAGGGGTGTTAAAGTAGAAAAGGATAGTTTGAGAGAGCGAGTTTGAGAGAGAGAGAGCGAGTTTGAGAGAGAGAGAGAGAGAGAGAGAGAGAAAGAGAGAGGGTGAACAAATACGCCTGCCGAATTGAGAGGGCAAATCGAAGAAAGAAGATAATAGTACAATGATAAAACACAGGATGAAGTGAACAAAAATGGATTTTAAAACGAAAAGTATATTCCATCTACAGAACTTACTATAAAAAGATTGATAAGAAGTCATTAATAAGATATACTGGGATGGAGGAGATCATATACGGTAATGTCCGATCAAATGCAACACGGAAATTATTTTGTGTCCTTATCCTTTAGAAGCTTCTTTGAATCCCTCAGTCCGAGTTTGATAGATTTGACTTAGGTGCAGGCTGAGCTCCGTAAAGACTAAATCTATCATGTCTATAAAGACTTATAGTACTGCGCCCTCTGTGTCAAGGGACAGGTAAATACCTTTGATTGAACGTTGGTCATTTGAAATGATGTGAGTGAGAACTGATATTGGTCTAATGTTCGCTTCGTGCAGGAAAAAAAAATGCAGGGGCCTATCTTTTCCGATCGAGATGAATGTCATTCATTCTGCCCTTTCTGTTTGGTAACGACTGATTTTATCCTCTAATTGATCTAACTCTGTTTCGTTTACAATTTCTAAATTTTAAAGAAGTCACCATTCTCATTAGACCTACAAATACTTTGGTTGTTTTTTAGTGAATTGTATTGTTTGTATTGAAAAAAGAAATGAATTCATCCATCAATCCTTTGTAATCTCTAAATTCTAAAAAAAAAACCCTCTTTATTCTCATTAAACGTATACATGCTTATTTATCTTTTATTAAAATTAAAATTAATCGGAATGGGCTTCTTCAAATAGAAGAATCATATTTTTTGTTGATTTAGAGTAAATAATAGCACATACACTCGAATAAAGAGAGAGAGAGAGAGAGAGAGAGGGTTTTACTTTTCCACAATGAAGGATTCCTCGATTGTTGTCTATTATGGGAAATTCAATCAAAGCGTAAACAACAATGTTAAATCAGACTGGTCGACGCAGATGGCGCTATCCACATTTGCTGGCGTGCTGAATTTGACTGTAATCATTTCTGGTGGAGGATTTCCTCAATCATAATTCTCTGATCTTACCGTGTGTTTTGTAAGAACCTGGCGGGGAGGGGAAGGGAGACTAGAAGGCCTGCGAGAAGTGGGTTACCTAAATCATTGTATTGATTTCCCTATCTTCCCAACTTCTCCCTCTCTCCCGAAGGCTTTTACACACGTTTGATATCTCACCATCTAGCCCCCGCTCCATTTCTCTCTCCCTTTCTCTTTGTCATGCCATTCCAATTAATTTGCCTTTTCATTGCAGTGCAGTCATTTTGAGTTCTTTATACTATTTTCTCCCTGTCTCTCTGACATACACACGCACATGCGAGAACCCACACATCCCACCTTCTCTTATCCCCGCCGCCTCTCACTCACTCTCAACTTCTAAAAGTCTATCTCGCACTAGACCACTCACATACTCACTGAAATCATCTGTTTCCGCCGCACACTCGGTCTTTATTCATTCCACTTTCCACACATCCCAAAGACCCAACCCCTTCCCCTATCACCAAAAATGAATGGGTAGGCCGATGGGGTAGTTATAGTCCTTCAGTGCTAGATCCAGCATAATTATACACGGAGCCAACTTACGACTCCCCCCCCCCCCCCCTCATTTATTTCATTTAAAGAACTACTGTCCCCCGGATGAAGGTAACATGAACTTTGTGAGGTTGCGATTATATAAAGCTCTTCATCATATCTCAGGATACATGTATCACAGGCTCCCCTCGTAAAAGTTGTTATTGGCACCATAGTAATTTGGTGGCACTGTCCTGGCAGTTTCATGGTTCTGATGGTAATTTCGTCAAATTACCATGGTACACATGGTGCTTTTTCTGCAGGGGATCGCCCCTACCCACCCATCACTCGATAGGCCTACTTGTAAAACTACTTGTGTTGTGTGCATGTGTTATCTTTCTTCTCAACCTGGGCCCCGTTTCATAAAAACCTTGTGTATCAGTAACAACTGCCCCATTTCTATTAAAAATTTCTTTTCAGCCAACCAGATACAAGGCTTTCAGTAGCTTATAACAGTTATTGCAACTTGTCATTGACTCTTAGCAAGTTTTATGAAACGAGGGCATGATATACCAATAGGTGGCGCGTTTCTAATCCCGACAGCAGCATTGAAACCCGTCAAAAAAATATTATCAGTATAATAATACACAAATATGCAATATATTGTTATTAAAAAAGGATCTCCATAACTTTTTTTATATATATGTTTCATTGAATCAACAAAAATCATGATATATACAAACAATTATGATTGATTAGAACAATTAGAGACAAAATCAAACAGAATTTTTTTTTAAATGTATTTCCATAACTTGATCGTATTTGATCGCAGCTGTTGACGCCGCGCCGTGTATTTTTGTAGAAGTAGTTCCTCTTCTTGGACTGCGACAATTAGTGGACTTTGGGGAATTCGTCAACTCTTGGAAGCTTTTTTTCTGTCTGTTATTTCAAGCAAGTGTCATCTGATCAAACAAATTTAGGGATTTCAACTTCAGTAACCTTGACAGTAAGTAATTTGATTGAAACTATATGTATTTCAAAAGACCCTGTAATTTTACACAGTTTCGCCGTTAACTCATATTGGAGCAACTGATTCAGTTACGCGAGCATGGTGAGTTGGGTGAGGGCGGGATAGGCCTACTGTACAGAGAGTTGTCGACTAGGACAGCGCTGGTATTTCTGTAAAACATTGCCATAATTGTATCTTTCACTCATTGCGCGGATTTGAAGTTCACTGCATCAGACCCACTCATGCATGCAATTTAATATATGAATATAAAAACGGCCCAAGTCCATGGACCCCTCAGAAGAACAGCCTGTGGCTGAAGAGGGCCATCCAGCCCACGAGTGGAGAAGAAATGAATAAAATAAAATGAATGAAATAAATTTCGAGTAAATTGAAAAAAAAAAAACTGAATATTTTTTCAATTTGTCCAATAACGTCATATTTGACTATGATACATAAGACAAATGAATACATTGTTGAACCTCTGACACACATTATCAATGCGTCATTAAGAGAAGGGAAAATTCCTGGTGCGTGAAAACTGGCCCGGGTGACGCCAATTCCCAAAGGTGGTGATTCGACAAACCCCGGCAACTATTGGCCAATATCGATCTTACCAGTGTTCTCTAAAGTACTGGAAAAACTTGTGTTTAGTCAAGTATATGATTACTTTCCAAAGAATGAACTTTTGTGCCATAACCAACACGGTTTTCGTCCAAAGCATTCCACTTTAACAGCACTCTTATCTCTCACTGAAGATATCTCTAGAAAATTAGACGATGGGTATGTTGTTCGTATT
>JAPZVO010001077.1:0-22632 GCA_029962745.1 Echinometra lucunter
CCACTCATCGTCGCCATCGTAGTCCGGTTTGACGTCGAGCGGGTCCAGTTATGTAGTAGCTCCTTGCGAGGGGAAGGATCCGTACCCCTAAGATAGTGAGATGAAAAAACTGCTTTCTAGCCTTTGTGTTTCTTTTGGCAATAACAAGGACCCGCTATATATATATATAAAAAAAAACAATTAAGTAATTTCATTTATTGTACAAATTCATTGTAAACAATTTCATTTATTGTAAAGCGATTTCATTTTTGTAAATCAACCTGCCCATTGGGGCAAAATATGGAAAAAACACACAAAGCATTTGCATGATATACATTTTTAAGATATACATTATTACGACAAAATATGAAGACGTTATACAGTAATCAATAGCATAGATAAAACCAGACAATTTAATCGAATGCGGAGAAGCGGAATTGTGGAAAAGGCCCATACTTCTTCAAAGAAATCTCACAGTTCCTATCGAGGCCAGAATTCCTTAGTAAGTAAACTCACTTATGAAATGGCATTAAAGTGAAAAATTAGACAAAATTGAAAAGTTAAATAAGAGTAGTTACGAAAAGCACAGAATATGTAACTCGTTCAAAAAAAGACAAAATGATTTTTTTTTTCTTTGTAATGACATGAGCATGAATTTTGGTGTGGAATGAAAGCAAACTTTTTAGTTAACAGTATCACACATAAAACTTTAATAAGAGTAGTTTTAGGGCTTCTTGTATAAATTACGGAGATGGTCTAGGAAGAATAGACGAAGGATGGAAAATTCGAAAATGACGGTCCTGATGCTCTAGTGACAGCACATAAAACTCTTTATTGACTTAATTATGAGGGCTGCTTGCCTGATAAGAGTGAATACACTCAAGATGTAAAAGGATCGAGGAGTGACCATTTTCAAAATGATAGATTAACTAAAACTTTGATTAGAACATGCTGCATTCAGAACTATAAAGGTTAGAATCAAGCAAGTATAGTGTTGAATCCAGCTGCACAGAGAGTGTTAACCCATAGACGTACGGTCACCTTTAGGAGACGCTTCTGCAGTATCTGTTGGTCCTGAATCTTGGGCAGTACATTTTATACATGAGCAGAAAGAGAAAAATGCATTGACAAATTTCAGCCCATTCCCCTCGCTGTATGGTGTGGCGTTCTCAAATAAGAGCAGTTTAAGTGTAACAATCATTAACTCTTTAAATTGGCAACGCAGTGAATAATAGATAAATCACTATTTCTGTGTTCAGACTGAAAATTTCTAATTCAATTTTAACAGTTATTTCATTTTGGTTTATGTTATATCCATGTTTTTTTTCAAGCTATGTAAACGTGGAAAAAAATAATTTATATTGCCAATTTGAGGAGTGAAGATGATTAATTTAGACCTCAAGAAAGCTCTGTACTGCTATGGGTTAATATACCATTTTGAAATGTAGTCACTCCACCCTTTTAAATGTTGATTTTAGCATTTTAGTTTTTAAAGTGTACTGCTGTTTAGAAACAAAAATATATTGCAATTCAACTGGGAAATATATTTATGATGTTCAAGGAGTAAGATCATCATCCTAAGTGCGGCATGTTTGGATAAATTGAAAGAGGGATTATGAACAGAATAAATACCGGATTGAGTTCCAGACGTTGTAACCATCTAGGGTTGGGTTCCATTGAGGTTACCTCCAGCAAACCAGCTAAAATGGTGGGTAACCAGTCACTAACATGAATGAGTTCACGGTTGAGTGTTCCTTTGACCGTAGTGGGAAGGAGGGGGCTGTGGACGAATCCCACCCCATGCACCCCTCCTTCCCAAGCGAACCCTTCATGCCTCGGAGAGGCCAATTATTCGCCCCAAAATTGATGGGACCGCCATTATCTGTTAGGCAATGATCATAAAATGGAACGGAATGAAATGTAATCATCTACTTATAAATTATAAACAAGATATCTTACATGAAAGACGGGAGGTTGAATAAATCCTATATAGCACTTTACAGAAGACAGTAATACGAGGTAGGAAGCGTTATCACCGAAGGTAAAAATACATACAAAAAGGGCTTTGTCAAGGCTATATATCTCTCCTTTGCTAGTTACCTTCTATTCAGATATGATTTTCAGAACCTGAATGATGAACCAGGTATCAAGATTGGAGGTTCGACCAAAAACAACCTGATCAACTGATAGAAATCTTATCAAATGTACTACTTTGCAACCTTTTTGGAAGAGATAGTATAAAAACTGAACTCTGTAATGGACGACATCACTCATCCACACTTAACACGATCAAAAGTACTTTCAGAAAATCAACTTCTGGAAACTTCTAAAGTCCTGTCTATCAACTTTAAATAATTAGGTACGAACATTACAATAGCGTATTACATAATCCGAATATGATTTCGACGGGCAGTACAACACGGTACAGTGGGCTTTTGGAATCATGGGCGTAGATCTTTTTTCAGGGGGGGGGGGGGAGGCCACTGACTACCTACAAACATGGTCACCGATTACGACGACCAAAATCCATTACTTAAATCGTCTAAAGCCCATGGGGCACTTTCAGTTGTCTCTCCTATACAACATTTTCATGCAATTCTCCTACACTCTCCTACACATTTTCATTCAATTTCAACCAGATTTGGAGATTTTATATGAGCGAGCGAGGCGAGCAAGGAATGATGCTCCTTTTCATTTTAGATTCTTCATCAAAATACAAAATGGGCCTATACGATATTTAAATCGCTTCGCGCCTGCTGCATTCGCTTTCCCCAAACATTCTGTGTCTAAAAATTATACGAGCGAGCGCAGCGAGCAAGAAAAAAAATACACACTCTTTGTCATGTTATTCACGAGACGACTTGGATCAATCTGACGTATTTTGCTCATTGGCATACAGACTTGCGGACTGACTGCATTTTGTCATTAAAATACATTTAGAAACATAAGATATCTAACTAATAGCCTCGGTTACCTCGCTGGCAAGCGAGGAAAAAAATAAACTCTTTATCATGGTAAAGTGATAATTCTTCATCAAAATTGCGATGGGCCTATGATATCTAGATTATTGTTGTCCCCCTCCCTTGCCGAATTCGTTCGCTTTCAAAAACTATCCTGTATCTAAATATTACACGAGCGAGCGAAGCGAGTGCGAAAAAATCCTTTTCATGGTTGAGGTGATTATTCTTCATCAAAATACATGATGGGCCGAAAGGTATCTAAATTATCTGGCTACCTCGCTTGCTCGATCTCGTATTTGAATATTATACGAGCGAGCGCAGCGAACGAGAAAAATATATACGCCTTTCATGTTATGTCGTCGAAATACACTTGGCAGTATTAGATATCTAAATCATATACTCTGTCACCTGCTTGCCCAATTGCAAATACTATCCTGTATCTAAATTTACGAGCTAGCGAAGCGAGCGTGAGCAAAGTATAGACTATACTCTCCTTTCATTGTTGAGGTGATTATTCATTCTTCATCCAAATACACGATGGGCCAAAAGGTATCTAAATATATTCCAAAACGATCCCGTTTTTAATATTATACGAGCGACCGCAGCGAGCAAGGAAAACTATACACTCTTTTTTTTATGCTATTTCGTCAAAACACACTTAGTCCAGTAAGATATCTAAATCATACATTCGGTAACCTCGCTTGCCGAGTTCTTTTGGTTTTCCTAAACCATCCCGTATGTGAATAATATACGAGCGAGCGCAGAGAGCGAGAAAATTTATACACCCTTTCCATAAAATGAGTGCAATTTTGTTATCAAAATACATCTAAACATATAAGATATCCAAATTATGTATTCAATTGTTTATTTGCCCCCCAAAAAGCGAATTCATCCATCATCCATACGAGCTAGTGCAGCGAGCGAGGCAATTATGTACACTCTTCTTAATAGTAAGATTAAGATTTCGTCATCAAAATACATTCCTATAAGATATCTGAATAATATTCGACCACCCATTTGCCAAATATTTGGGCACCTCGCTTGCTGTTTCTACCAGGGTGAAGCGAGCGACCGACAAAATAATGCTATATTTTCTATGAGCACTGTAGATTCCAGTCTGGACTCGATGAAGGGCTGGGTAACCCCATTACTGGACGACCCCATCATCACGGTACACTGTCGTCGGTATACAGAGAGCGCGCCAATTGCGTAGTATCAAAACTTGCCAAGGATAGAGGGCGCTTTGAGGTGTTACGACGCCTCTTTTCTCTCCTCCGTTCAATTCGAACTTAAAATCTTTGGAAATCGACTTTTGCTATTATCATTTTTCTGTCGTATTGAAGGACTTTTACAAAGGAATATCATAGGACATTTACATCGTAAGTATAATTTGGATTATTGTTCCGTTTCCGAGATGTTTGCGGAGAAAGCTACGCCACTCCCTTCATTTCTTCCACAAGGTCCCAAACCCGTATTTCTACGTTCAACCGACATCCGCAACGTAGACAAGAAACCACTTTCGGGAGAGGAACTTTACAAGAGTATCTTAAAGGTCGTTGAACCTGAAAATATTTCAGGTATTCAAGAAATTCGTCACCTATGGAGAATCTACCTAATCTCATCCGAGGATAGGGTTTCATTGATTCAAACGGCCTTGATCTACGTGGATCTTTTGTTGCTATCCATGACGTCAATCCTTTTACAAAGGCGAGGGATGAGCATCTTACCAGGGTTGTAGTGAAAGATATCCCCCTTTCTTTAAGTGATGATGTCATCAGAGGAGAGTTCTTGGCACGAAAGCAAGAAATAAAAGGAGATATTCATCGGCAGAGGTTGCGGGTCAACGGTCAGCTGACCAATTGTTTGAATGGGGATAGGATCATCTTCATCACCCCACCAACCCACCCACTCCCAAGAAAGATGAGCTTCGGCAACTTGTTCACCGGTAGAGTTTACCACGATGGCCAACCACAGCAATTCAGCAGGGGTCAAGTGAAATGCTCAAGATGCTTAGAAGTTGGTCACCATGCCTCCACCTGTATTAGTGAAGTAAAGTGCATAAAGTGCAGCAAGTTTGGGCACATGAAAAGTGCTTGCCCTGGCAACGAAAGTATAGATGAGTTACGTAATATCGCGGCATCTAGTGATACCATGGATACAGCGTGTGCTCCCGACCCCGAAGCGGCAACTCAACACAAAGAATCTTCTTCAAGTCATCAAGAAGCGAAACGTCAAACCAGCCTCGCAGATTTCCTGACGAAACCACAGCAAAGCGATCGTAGTGGCGCGAGTACATCTTCACTTCCTCTCGTAATGCTGCAAATCGTCAGACATCGTACGCATCAGACGGAGCGATCTCCACCAACCGAGAGCAGCGACTACAGAGAAGGCAGTTGAATAAGGACTTAGAAGCACAAGTAAGCAGCAGCGAAAGCGAAGTTGACTCACCTTCAACATCATCTTCATCTGAAGTTCCAAAAGCTGTTTCGAAAGGTAAAAAACCCGCAAAAAGAAGGCGAAAGGGATCAAATAAAATCAAATAAATTTTGAATACGTTCGTGGATAAAGTTGATCTTATCCTCTACTTTAAATGACCGGTGCTTTAGTGCACTTTATATCCTTGAATGTGAGAGGGCTTCGGGATCATCTGAAGCGAAGTAAGATTTTTCTTTGGTTAAATCAACAGAAAAGTGATATCGTGTTTTTACAAGAAACGTACTGGACAAGTGATCTAGAACCTAAAATTAGAAATGAATGGAAAGGTCAATGTTATTTTAATCATGGAACGAACCATTCAAAAGGGGTTGCAGTTCTGATTAAAAATAATCTTCATATTGAAAACATACGTAGTAAAGCTAAAGGAGATGGTAGAATACTAAATTTGTCTTTCACATGTCAAGGTGAATCTTTTAATTGTATTAACATTTATGCACCCACCAAACGATCTGAAAAGGGTTCCTTTTATAAAAATTTTATGAGTTGGATTAAAACTTTTGTAAATCCAAATGAGAAAATAATTTTGGTGGAGATTGGAATTATGCTCAAAACAAAAAATTAGACACACAAGGAATTTTATATACATATGGTGCAGATGACTATATCTTAAAGTTAAAAAAACAATACTTATTGTTAGATAATCTGGAGAAAGTTATATCCAGCATGTAAACAGTTTACATGGAGACAAATTTCCCTCAATTTATTTTCTCGTTTGGATTATTGGCTAATTTCAAGAGACCTTAGCCAATATGTTCTTTCTACGGATATCAGACCATGTCTCAGTTGTGACCACAATGCTATTTCATTGAAATTAAAACTTTTTAACGACGTACGAGGAAGGGGATACTGGAAATTTAATAGTGATCTACTTAAAGATGATAGATATAGGTTGAATATTGAAAATGTAATATTTAAATGTAAATTGAAATATGAAAAACTTGATGCTCAAGCAAAGTGGGAAATGTGTAAAGCTGGAATAAAAGAATATACAATTAAGTATGCTATAGATGTACAACGAAAAAAGAGAGAAAAACTTGTTCAATTGAAAAACAATATTTTTTATTAAACAAAGAAATGGACAGTAGTCCTAATGATAGAAATATCGAAGAAATCATTCAAATAAGGAAGGATATCGATGATTTGTATAATTATAAATGTAAAGGAGCTTACATAAGATCGAGAGAGAAGTGGATGGAGGAAGGTGAAAAATCAACAAAGTACTTTCTTGGCCTTGAAAAAAAGAAACGGAAAAAAGAAAGAAGTTGATTGCTTAGAATACAAGGGTAAAAACCATCAATGATAAAGTGAAAATATTACAGAGATTACGTGAATATTATGATGAATTATATAAAAACCTTAATTGTAAAAGTGATTTGGATTACGAAAAATATTTATTACATACAAATATACAAATCCTAAATGAAAATGAAACATCGAGTTGTGAAGGTGATATAACCGAAAAGGAATGTGCTGAGGCTCTGTCTAGAATGCAGAATAATAAATCACCAGGTAGCGACGGCCTTACAGTCGAGTTTTATAAATGCTTTTGGAGCAAGATAAAAGATATGTTAATGAACAGTTTAAATGAAGGACATAGAAAGCAGCAATTGTCTCCAAGTCAAAACATGGCCATGTTGGCGTTATTGTTTAAAAAAGGAAATAAAAACCTTATTCATAACTGGAGACCGATATCAATCCTAAATGTGGATTACAAAATTCTTGCACAAGTTCTTGCCAGACGACTACAAAATGTAATAACAAGCATAGTATCATCCGATCAAAATGGTTTTATTAAGGAAAGATCTTCAGCCGAAAATATACGTCTGGTGCAAGATATAATTGATTATTATCAGGGCATAAAAGCTCCGGGCATTATAATGTTTTTGGATTTTGAAAAAGCATATGACAATATAAGTCATAATTTTCTATTTTACCTTTTAAAAAGATTAAATTTTGGAAATTCATTCATTCAGTGGATTCAAACAATGTATAACAACGCAAAAGGCCGTGTATTAAATCATGGCTGGATCTCTGAACCTTTTCAAATTAAAAAAGGTGTAAGGCAGGGGTGCCCCCTCTCATCACTACTTTTTATAATTGTTGCAGAAGTTTTGGCGACTAAAATTAAACAGAATCATAAAATTGAAGGTCTCAGTTTACCGATTTCTCAGATGTATGTTGATCAAGTAGAGGTAAAAATATCCCAATTTGCGGATGATACAACTATATTTATGAAAAATGAAAATTCTTTTTATACTTTGATGGAAGAACTAAGACTTTTGGTTCAAATGCTGGGCAAAGATTAATTTGCAAAAAACAAAACTGCTGAAGTTTAATATTGATATTGTCCCCGGACAAATAGAATGCACTGAAGAACCGATAAAATATTTAGGTATATATGTTGGGAAAAATGAGAAAGTTGTTGAAGATTATAATTGGCAAAATAAACTAGATAAGATACAAAATATTATTAGCGTGTGGAAGCTAAGAAATCTAACATTTTTCGGAAAAATTATTATCATCAAAACTTTGTTGGTCTCGCAAATTGTGTATCCTGCAAAAGTAATTAGAGTTCCCCCCAAAATAATCAAATCTCTAAATAAAATGTTATATACTTTTATTTGGAATTCTTCAAAAGAAAAGGTTAAAAGAAATGTTTGTATAAATAAAACAAACGAAGGTGGTCTCGGTATGGTCCACTTAGAATCGAAAATTGAATCACTTAAGATTTCGTGGATAAGCAAGCTGTTAGAGCAAAGCGAACGTAGTTGGAAATTTCTTTTTAATTACTGGTTATCAAAGATTGGTGAAATTCCTTTATGTTTTGAATACAATATTTCAACAAAAGATATGCATTTTCTTTGTACAAAAGCAAATATGCCCAGTTTTTACTATGATTTTTTTTGTAGCTGGTCTAAGTTAAGATATATTGGTATATTTGGAGTAAAAAACATTGAAAATGAAATTATTTGGAATAACAGCAATATAACTTTTAATAAACGTATGTTGATATTTGAGAATGGAAGCATGCAGGTATAATTAGGGTAAAAGATGTTATTAGAAATCGTCAGTGGTTATCACCAATTATTTTGAATAAATCTGTCTATTCGTCTCAGCTTTTATTTGATTTAGAATATGTTAAGTTAAAAAAGTCTTTTCCTGTTATTGGTTGAATAAGTTGTTTAAGGAAAATCGTGTACTAGAATTAAAGAAAAGTGAACGAATTTTAATTTCATTAAAAAGTGGAGTACAAATAACTCTAGATTCTTTACCAACAAGAAAGATATATTCTTTATTATGTTCAGATGTATCGGAAGAACCAGGCATTGTATCTTTTTGGTCTAATCTGTTCTCATTACCAATTTCCTTTAATTGGAGCCATGTATTTTATTTCAAGTTACATTTAATTGTGGATAACAGAGTAAGACAGTTTAGTTTTAAATTTTTAAACAAGATTTTACCATCAAGAGACAATTTATTTAAGTGGCATGTATTAGAAAGCAACACATGTAACATTTGTGGAGAAGTTGATACCACTTTTCATTTCATACTGTATTGTAAATATGTTCGATTATTTTGGAAAGTTATAGAAAGGTTGGTATTTTATATTTTCAAGATTACTATTTCTATAGATGAAAAAACATTAATTATAGGTTATGATCTGCAAAATGCCAGCAATATTATGTGTAATCTATTTTGTGTTATTGCCCAATTTGTTATTTATCGAAATTACATAAAAAGCATATTCAAAGGAAAAGGATATAATGCGAATTCTTTATGGATTGAATTCAAACTTACTATGATTATTTATTTAGAAAATTTATGTAAACAAAAAAACAAGTTCGGAATTTTGAAAAAATGTGATATTCAAAAAATTATTGCATTATTGAATTGAATTTTGTTTTTATTGTTTGTATATAAATGTACATGTTATTGTGAATAAATACCTCGATAAAGAGGATAAGAGAAAAAAAATATACCATTTTGAAATGTAGTCACTCCACCCTTTTAAATGTTGATTTTAGCATTTTAGTTTTTAAAGTGTACTGCTGTTTAGAAACAAAAAATATATTGCAATTCAACTGGGAAAATATATTTATGATGTTCAAGGAGTAAGATCATCATCCTAAGTGCGGCATGTTTGGATAAATTGAAAGAGGGATTAATGAACAGAATAAATACCGGATTGAGTTCCAGACGTTGTAACCATCTAGGGGTTGGGTTCCATTGAGGTTACCTCCAGCAATACCAGCTACAATGGTGGGTAACCAGTCACTAACATGAATGAGTTCACGGTTGAGTGTTCCTTTGACCGTAGTGGGAAGGAGGGGGCTGTGGACGAATCCCACCCCATGCACCCCTCCTTCCCAAAGCGAACCCTTCATGCCTCGGAGAGGCCAATTATTCGGCCCAAAATTGATGGGACCGCCATTATCTGTTAGGCAATGATCATAAAATGGAACGGAATGAAATGTAATCATCTACTTATAAAATTATAAACAAGATATCTTACATGAAAGACGGGAGGTTGAATAAATCCTATATAGCACTTTACAGAAGACAGTAATACGAGGTAAGGAAGCGTTATCACCGAAGGTAAAAATACATACAAAAAGGGCTTTGTCAAGGCTATATAATCTCTCCTTTGCTAGTTAACTTCTATTCAGATATGATTTTCAGAACCCTGAATGATGAACCAGGTATCAAGATTGGAGGTTCGACCAAAAACAACCTGATCAACTGATAGAAATCTTATCAAATGTACTACTTTGCAACCTTTTTGGAAGAGATAGTATAAAAACTGAACTCTGTAATGGACAGACATCACTCATCCACACTTAACACGATCAAAAGTACTTTCAGAAAATCAACTTCTGGAAACTTCTAAAGTCCTGTCTATCAACTTTAAATAATTAGGTACGAACATTACAATAGCGTATTACATAATCCGAATATGATTTCGACGGGCAGTACAACACGGTACAGTGGGCTTTTGGAATCATGGGCGTAGATCTTTTTCAGGGGGGGGGGGGGGGGAGGCCACTGACTACCTACAAACATGGTCACCGATTACGACGACCAAAATCCATTACTTAAATCGTCTAAAGCCCATGGGGCACTTTCAGTTGTCTCTCCTATACACATTTTCATGCAATTCTCCTACACTCTCCTACACATTTTCATTCAATTTCAACCAGATTTGGAGATTTTTATATGAGCGAGCGAGGCGAGCAAGGAAATGATGCTCCTTTTCATTTTAGATTCTTCATCAAAATACAAAATGGGCCTATACGATATTTAAATCGCTTCGCCTGCATTCGCTTTCCCCAAACATTCTGTGTCTAAAAATTATACGAGCGAGCGCAGCGAGCAAGAAAAAAATACACACTCTTTGTCATGTTATTCACGAGACGACTTGGATCAATCTGACGTATTTTGCTCATTGGCATACAGACTTGCGGACTGACTGCATTTTGTCATTAAAATACATTTAGAACAATAAGATATCTAGCTAATAGCCTATTCGGTTACCTCGCTGGCAAGCGAGGAAAAATAAATAAACTCTTTATCATGGTAAAAGTGATAATTCTTCATCAAAATATGCGATGGGCCTATTAGATATCTAGATTATTGTTGTCCCCTCCCTTGCCGAATTCGTTCGCTTTCAAAAACTATCCTGTATCTAAATATTACACGAGCGAGCGAAGCGAGTGCGGAAAAATCCTTTTCATGGTTGAGGTGATTATTCTTCATCAAAATACATGATGGGCCGAAAGGTATCTAAATTATCTGGCTACCTCGCTTGCTCGATCTCGTATTTGAATATTATACGAGCGAGCGCAGCGAACGAGGAAAAATATACGCCTTTTCATGTTATTTCGTCGAAATACACTTTGGCAGTATTAGATATCTAAATCATATACTCTGTCACCTTGCTTGCCCAATTGCAAATACTATCCTGTATCTAAATATTATACGAGCTAGCGAAGCGAGCGTGAGCAAAGTATATACTCCTTTTCATTGTTGAGGTGATTATTCATTCTTCATCCAAATACACGATGGGCCAAAAGGTATCTAAATTATATTCCAAAACGATCCCGTTTCTTAATATTATACGAGCGACCGCAGCGAGCAAGGAAAACTATACACTCTTTTTTTATGCTATTTCGTCAAAACACACTTAGTCCAGTAAGATATCTAAATCATACATTCGGTAACCTCGCTTGCCGAGTTCTTTTGGTTTTCCTAAACCATCCCGTATGTGAATAATATACGAGCGAGCGCAGAGAGCGAGAAAATTTATACACCCTTTTCCATAAAATGAGTGCAATTTTGTTATCAAAATACATCTAAACATATAAGATATCCAAATTATGTATTCAATTGTTTATTTGCCCCCCAAAAAGCGAATTCATCCATCATCCATACGAGCTAGTGCAGCGAGCGAGGCAATTATGTACACTCTTCTTAATAGTAAGATTAAGATTTCGTCATCAAAATACATACCTATAAGATATCTGAATAATATTCGACCACCCATTTGCCAAATATTTGGGCACCTCGCTTGCTGTTTCTACCAGGGTGAAGCGAGCGACCGACAAAATAATGCTATATTTTCTATGAGCACTGTAGATTCCAGTCTGGACTCGATGAAGGGCTGGGTAACCCCATTACTGGACGACCCCATCATCACGGTACACTGTCGTCGGTATACAGAGAGCGCGCCAATTGCGTAATATCAAAACTTGCCAAGGATGATGAAGGATCAAGCAATAATACCCGACAAAGAAAAGCCGGGACAACCCTTCCTGACCCGACATGGTCCATCTCCCCCCCCCCCCCCCCCCCCCCCGACTCAACGTCTTCACCGTACTCGTGCAAGCACAACCTCGGAACCTCTCTTTCTCTCTCGTTTTTTCTTATCCATCTTCTTCCTTTTTTCCCCTCTGTTCCTTTCCCCCTCTCTTTTTTCTCTTTCCTTTTTCTTTTTCTTCCTTCTCTTTTTCTTTCCTTTTTCCCTTTTCTTCTCTGCTTTTCCTTTCTCTTTTTCTTCTGCTCCGTTTTTCTTTCTATTTTATTTCCCCTTCTCATTTTTTCCCCACCCCCTTTATTATTTTTCCCGACGGCGGCGCAGATTTACCGAAGATATCCTGAGCAATGGGGGGAAGGGTCACACCCCCACCCCCCCTCCCCCACCCCCACTAGCCACAGCCCTGACCGGAATAGTCCTTGAATTGATTTTTCGAGAATAGCTTTCATGGTGCTATATTATAAATCTAATTTTTCTGTCGTCAAATTCATCCTGTGGATCGTTGTTGTTGGTTTTTTTTTTTTGTTTATTTCATTGTTGTTTTACATACCTGTGGAGAATATGATGACGGTGTTGTTGTACAGTCTAGCAAACTTGAGAGCTCGGGTAAGGTTACCGATCCCTTCGTCCATGCAGGACACCATTCCAGCGTAGTTGCGTCTAGCTTCGTTGGTGATGTTCGCATAGGGCTCTTTGTATCTGGAGGGTACTTGCAGAGGAGAATGCACGGCTTGGTAAGCCAGGTACAGAAAGAGCGGCTAAGGAAACAAATTGGGAGACAAACACAGTTCACACGAATCTCTCTGCTCTGCACAATATACATAAGAGTCAGGGGCAGACTTGAAATGGGTATTAAGGGGATTCGGGGGGGGGGCACGTGGGCATGTGGATTTCTTGCCTGATTCCCACTCAATATTCCTCGTAGTATAATTATAAGCCTATAACAACGATGAAGTCGCTATAGGCTTAAAAGCAGGTTAAGCCCGCCGCACAATATAAACGATCCGACTGCGACCCGATTTTCGAACAAGTGGCATTTAGCATTAAATACAAAGATTCAACAGGTAGAATGATTTTATTTGAAGTTCAGAATAATGATAGGAATACTAAGATTGAAATTTTGATTAACCGCAAGCCTTGTGGTGGGACTAAAGGACAAAGCGGAATAAAATCGTAGCCGATTGCTAGATTGCTATTACGTCGCTACGATTGGGAAATGAGTTCGCTGTTATTCCTGCAGGGAGGCTCACAATCGCCCGGAATTTCGATTTTTGTATTCATACGACTATTTGAAATGTCGATAACAAAGATTTCACATGTTTGAATGTGCATATCAAGTGCTATAACATTTTTTTTTTCAAAATCGGACGACGGACGGATCGTACAGTGTGCAGCAGACTTTAGAAATCGTTTGCAAATCCTCATCGCTCACGTCATCCCGTCATTGATATCTAGGCCCTATTTGTAAATAAATAATGTTGTGGTCTAATAATGATCAATATCCCCGAATGATTGATCATATAAATATTATATTTAAACCGCAAATATTTTCCAATAAATACCTAGAATTATTAAACCAATCATACAAGTTGATTCACCAGGGCTCATAAACTCATTTTTAGAACAGAATAAAAAGGACTGGGTATTTCATTTTGTTTTATAAGTCGTTTCGAAGTATTTGTTTTCATCGTTAATAAAGACAATTCCGGTATAAGATAGAGTTCAATTCAATAAACAGATTTTTAAAATTCTTTCAAAAAAGAACTGTGAAAATTGGATGAAAATCGGATAAAAAATAATGAAGTTAGGATTTTTCAAAATTTCGCAATGTTTTTGCAAAATGGTTCTTGAACAGTTAATATGAATATTCATTGAGTGAGCTGATGATGTCATTATCCTCACAATTTTCCATACATAACGTATACAGGAATGACAAAAATATCAATAGCGATCAAAATTTCAGTTTCCTAAATTCCTCTTACTTACGTACAAAATTAAACATGTTGGACGAGTTTTCAGTTTTACTGAACAAAAATGAATATTTTCTGATTTTTTTTTTGTATAGATTATACAGAAAATAGTCAGGTTGTGATAACTCATTCGTTGAAGATTCATATCAACTGCTCAAGAACAATATTGTTTTGCAAAAAGATAGCAACACTTCGAAAATTCATAACCTCCTTATTTCTTTTACTCGATTTTCATCAATTTTTCATGGTTCTTTTCAGAAGTTTTCACCCTTTTATTGCAATGAACGTCATCTCTTCCCGGACTTGCCCTTTAAACTGTATAAGTCTGGTGAAGACACACCGTATAAGTTTACCTTTGACTTATCGTGAGTATTGATGGCATCAATGGCTTTCTCGGTGAAGAGTTGTGTAGAATACTGTCCTTTGTAATGGAAAGCTGGCGTCTTGTTGGCCATCAGGTCGAGACCCTTCAAAACTTTCTTACCGATCGGGAACGAGCGACTGTGTGTATAGTAGTCTTCTGCTCCAGAAAGGTAACCTTTGGCAAAATGAAATAAGTAAGCAAATAAACAGTGGTCACACTGAAATCCACGACCCACCGATTTCCAAGTACTAGTATTCAGGGACTCACCAAAGAAAGAATCAAAGCCCCTCTCAGTAGGCGTGCAGGCATCCTTGTAGAAACCGATGTGCCATTTACCGACCATATGCGTGGCGTACCCACACTCTTGGAGTTTCTGTGGGAGGGTGACCTCATTCAGAGGGAGACAGTTGGGTTGGGCTGGTCTGATGACACCATGCTGTAAACCCGTATGAATCTTACAGTAAGAAAAAAATAGAACAAAATAACCATATTCAAAATAATGATGATGGACATCCTCGGGCAATACGTTAAACTAATATTAATACTAATGATAAGAATGATAACTATTTTGTTTGTCCAGGGGAGCCTAGCATCCAAGGTATCCTTCCTTAGGGCTCTGAAATTACTATTATCTGGTCAGGACTAATGGGTCGGAAGTCCCCACCTTTCACCCAGGTCAAGTCTTGACCCGACTGTGAAAGCGCGAACTCCACAAAATTAATAAAGGGACAAAGCACCTTCTCAAAATTAAGGATGTAAGTATTCATGGCAGATCGAACTGAGGCCCTCAGGTATGAGGGTTATAACTAGCCTTACCAGCATACCGTATAGTGCTTCCACTATACCACACCCAATAAAATGTAGTTAGTGGATACCTGACCATGGTGGAGGACAGATAGTTGTAGGGGGCTCGGAGTGGTCCGATTCGGACCTACATATAGTTCGAGTCTGAATCACGCCGGAGTCACGCCTTTCGGATGGTGACTTTAAAGGTCGGTTCCCAGACCACTAGTCTGATGATACAGCTGTAAACACTAGGCTTGTAGATTATATAGTGAAAACAAATCCCATGAAAGCAAGATAAAATGGGCAAAGTTTCCTTACCTGGTATCTCCCTGACAGTAACTGACTTCTGGTTGGCGAGCAGATCGGTTGGACGTAGTAGTTCTCCAACTTCACCCCATCCCCAGCCAGCTTGTCAAGGTTCGGTGTCTGAATCGCCGACCCATGCTCGCGACCATGATACCCGATGTCGTTGAACCCGTAGTCGTCAGCGAGAATGAACACCACATTGGGTCGCTCCGTGTGCGATGATGCCGATGTGGCAATCGTCAACGTATGGCACAAGACGAAGATTCTCTGGATTCGATCCTTGAGGGCCATTGTCCAGATACCTCAGGGTTCTCTCCTTTAGTCAACTGAGGATGAAGTTTTCCATGAACCACTGACAACTTGTAATGCAATACATTGGATTTTAGGCTTCTGTGCAACAACTGTCGATGATGCAGTCAAGTTATACAATTTATGTTACTCTCCAAAAAGTGTCATTGATTATTCTTTTTCATGTACCGGGAGTTCCATCACTAATCAGTTGTTTCGGATTGATTTTCAAACACTATCTAAAAACTGAAATGGTGAATGTTTTCTCTACTCACTGTCGTCAATGATCTATTCATTTCGAGAGAGTGCACTGAATAGTATGAAATACACAACCTTTCTATCGCGGTCACCCAAATATAAAGAGCGGGATTCACCTACCAGACGTCCTATATGAAACTAAATAATAATTTGAACTTTGAACTAAAGCTTCCTTCGAGCTAAATGATATCCTCCGTTCACAATGCCAAGGGTGTGCACTGGTCGCTAGTATATGCGTCCCTGTGTCTTGTATACCGGCTTGTATAGAACACGAAGGGATAGACTGCTGCAACTGTGAGGTCAATGAAAATTATTCAATACGTTGTGTAGTATATATGGCTATTGTTGATTAATCATTCTACTACTGCCGCGCCGAAGAAGCATCGACCAAAGTCTGACAAAGGAATTAGAAACCGTACAGTAACAACATGAACAAAGACGTACCTAACAATAAAATGCTGAGGAAATATCGATAACAGGTCGATTGAGATTGTGTGTGGACACGGGGCCTCTGGCTCTCTCCTCTCTCTCTCTCTCTCTCTCTCTCTCTCTCTCTCTCTCTCTCTCTCTCTCTCTCTCTATCTATCTATCTATCTATCTATCTCTATCCGGCTCTCTCCCTCTCTCTCTCTCTCTCTCTCTCTCTCTCTCCCACCAAGTCATAAACGATATCGAGATTAAACTGGTATAGGACTACTTCATTTATTCCTTTTCTATGGTGGCCCTGAAGTACGCTCGACAACAGGTCATGCGACGTGAATTTCGCATCCCAGGTCCTGAACTTCTCATCCGAGGTCATGAAATTCATGACCCGTGGGGCAAACTTTGCATCCCAAGTCGTGAAATTCACGACCCGCGGCGCGAAATTCAGGACAGGGATGCAAAGTTTGCGCCACGGGTCATGAATTTCGCACCGCGGTTGTGAATTCACGACTTGGGATGCAAAGTTCAGGACGTGGGATGCGAAATTCACGTCGCAAATGACCTGTTGTCGAGCGTACTTCAGGGCCACCATACTTTTCTATACAGGTTGGCACATCTCACCAATAATGGCGGTCCTGATATGTTTGGAAACAATGCGGTATAACAATCATCGATGAATACAAGATAGCAGAAAACAAAACAGAAAAATACAAGTGCGCGCATCCTCATCCACCCACTCACACCAATGAAAACCTGTCTCCTCCATTATACCAATGAAAATTTTCGAATAGACATGTATGGGAGATTTTTCGAAATAAAGTGGGAATTATCGGGAACTTCTACATCTTCTATTCCAGTCCTGTCTCTGGTCTTTGTGATCTCTGACTCAAATAGAAATTTTACTGCCGCTAAGGTCGTTTATTTATTCCAAAAAATTGTTAAAACTGATAGACTAAAATAGGGGATATTAATTTTTGTACACGACATCCCCCCTCCATTAAAAACGGGGGTGGGGGATATATACTCCCCATCCCCCCTCCTCCACCCCCCCCCCCCCCGGATTTACGCCAGTGTTGTTAACGCATTTTTAATAGGGTATCATTTTCTCCGTCAGGCCGCTTATACTGGGGACCGTTTCATGAAAGTTGTCAGTCACTGACAAAGCACTGATCACTGACTGTTACTATGGTAACTACCAGTGAGTGACAACTTGTCACTGTCCCTCAGAGCTGACAACTTTCATGAAACTGTATCTTTGACGGTATGTGTAGCCTCGGCACAAATCTCTTCAGAAGATAATCTTAGTTAGGGTATGTTCGAGCAGCGGGTTAAACTCGTTCAGGCCTCGCAAAATTTTCGAGAAGAGGGTGAAACTGCCCCCCCCCCCCCCTGATAGAGAAGGAGAAGAAGATGAAGAAGTAGAAGATACAGTGCTTCCCCGGAGCTGGTGATACAATTTTAATTTGCGCCGACATTCTTTTTTTTTTTTTTTTCCTTTCTTTCTTTTAGTTTTTTTTTTTTTTTTTGGTAGCGGCCCCTTCGGCGCCATGCATACAATAGGGGGGGGGGGGGGCTTGCGCCCCAAGCCCCCTCCTCTGGATCCGCCACTGCCCCGCGCGGCTCGAATTTCCGGGATTTGGGGGAAATTCTTTTTACACGTAGCGTGCCATATTTCGTCTATGGCACGCTATGGAACGTCAAATACCATAGTCACTTAAAGGCAGTGCGGCCGGCCCGCCCTAGCCGCCCGGCCGGCCGCGCCTGGCCCTGGAGCAGCTGCCCTGCATGCTCTGGCAAAGCGCTAGCTGTGGAGAGGTTACTCAGTAGACTTAAAAACAATTCTTCTCCTTCTTCTTCTCAAAAGAAAACAGTCCACCATCGCGTGTGTTGTCGTACACTATTACTCACTATATCGAACCTAACGAGGTGAGTATATTGAGTAAGGAAGATAATTACCTTAAAACTAGGTCTAAGACTCTAACGTTAAAAATAAAAGATATTAAAAGGGGCAATATCGTGTTTCAGGCCCCACCTCTAATATAGTTTGAATGTGGGGCTGATTCCCCCACGAAGTATTAGGCCTACATTTGATTATTCGTTCAATAGTTAATCGATCATGAAACTCATTTTTACATTTTCACATTTTCACATTTTTAACATTACTGGATTGACAACTCCCTAATATATACTCGTGTTTACGGCCCCACCAAACGGGATTATGAACTGATTATCACGGCAGTGGGGCTGATGGGCATCAGCCCCGCTGCTGTGTTAATCACGTTTGGATCCCGTTTGGTGGGGCCGTAAACACGAGTATATATACTGTGCTCATCAGCCCCGATGCTGTATTAATAATATTTGAATCGCATTTGGTGGGGCCGTTAACACGAGTATATATAAGAGAGTTTTAAAAGAAGATGATTAAACGTGATGATCGATTAACACATTCTTTTTTTAAAATGTGAAAGTCCGTCGTCTTCTATTTCTGTATTTCTGTCCTAGTTAGCTGTTGTGGTCTAAGTTAGGTCAGAAGAGATAATCGATCATGATGAATGTGGGCATCAGCCCCACTCACCATGCATTAATTGAGTGGGGCCTGAAACACGATTATGCCTTAAAAGGCAGTGTATACAGCCACACGCGTGTGGTTGTATCCACAGCATCGAAATGAGGATAATATACAGTCACACTCAACTGAATTCCCACTTGAAGTCCAGAGCTACCAAGTCTCATGCATTGTGCGTGAGACTCACGCATTCAGGGTCCGTCTCACGATCTCGCGCATGGCACCCATTTTTCTCACGCATCGGGACCCGACAGAAAAAAAAAAAAAAAAAGTAGCATTATTCGCTGGATTATACGCACTGATTAAAGTGATAGTTGCAATTGAAGGTATTTTTACCTTTTGTCTTTCAAAATAAGTAAAAAATAGTCACTTAAGTATGCACCAGATCGCACCATTAAGAGCTAAAAATTGAAAAAGCTCCCTACCGTGGGAGGGGGGGGGGTGTCCCCCCTCCCACACCCTCGCCAAGACGCCGAGTCATGAAAATCTCACTCATAAAATTTTTGGGAACTTGGCATCTCTGGAAGTTTGTGCCGCGACAGCTATCGCTAGTGTGCACTGCACTGCTCAAGCGTTGTGTATTCATGCGATGGTATGTGTTGCGACTTTACTTGCAAAACTTTGTCACGAAGGTTTTATCTCTCGATTTCACTTATTATACAAACAATATTTTCACTTCATTCTCACCTGGTCAGTAAGCAGGTGACAACATAGTACAATATTGTTTGTATTTTATTGAATTTCAAGAGATAAAACCTTCGTGACGATCCAAGTTTTAGGGTTTAGCAACACACTCTCGCATGAATTTACACATCGCTTCTGCAGTGCATACATACACACTAGCGATAGCTGTAGCGGCGCAGAGTATAAGTGGGAATTCAGTTGAGTGTGACCGTATCCTCATTTCGATGCTGTGGATACAACCACAAGCGTGTGGCCGTAAGGTAAAGACACACGCGTGTGGCTGTATACACTGCCATATTAAAAACTACTAGATCTACATGTAAGTTAGACCTACGTCTACCCCTCTAATAAATAAACTAACAAGATAGACATGTTAGATCTAAGAGTTAACAGTTAAACTTAAACTTTAAAGACATTGCATTGGTTAACATTGTTATGATTTTAAAGAAATCTCAATTTACTACTTGAAAATGAGATAAACATAAGAGTTATAGATCTAGCACAAAAATATTAGTTTCAGAGTATGATACCCACACTCCACAGGAAATATTTTTAAATATTAGAAATGTGGGCAAACCCGAAGAATAGGGGACCGGAACGTGCATGCATATTCATTTGTGTGCAAGCAAGTGACAGGGATGATCTGCACAAGATTCAGCGATGAAACATTTGTGAGTTTGAGAAAATTTCTGGCCAAAATCAAAATGACTTGCATCGCATAACCAAATATCTGAAAGCCGAGAGGACAATATAATAGGCAGTGTATACAGCCACACGCGTGTGGTTGTATCCACAGCATCGATATGAGGATACAGCCACACTTGTCGGAATTCCCACTTGAAGTCTGTGCCGTGACAGCTATCGCTAGTGTGCACTGCACTGCACAAGCGATGTGTATTCATGCGATGGTATGTGTTGCGACTTGTAAAACTTGGATCGTCACGAAGGTTTTATCTCTCGATTTCACTTATTATACAAACAATATTTTCAATTCATTCTCACCCGGTCAGCAAACAGGTGAAAATATAGTACAATATTGTTTGTATTTCATTGAATTTCAAGAGATAAAACCTTCGTGACAATCCAAGTTTTGGGGTTTGGCAACACACTGTCGCATGAATTTACACATCGCTTGTGCAGTGCATACATACACACTAGCGATAGCTGTCGCGGCGGAGAGTTTAAGTGGGAATTCAGTTGAGTGTGGCTGTATCCTAATGTCGATGCTGTGGATACAACCACACGCGTGTGGCCGTAAGGTAAAGACACATGCGTGTGGCTGTATACACTGCCTATTTTTAAATATTAGAAATGTGGGCAAACCCGAATATTCATTTGTGTGCAAGCAAGCGACGGATGATCTGCACAAGATTCAGCGATGAAACATTTGTGAGTTTGAGAACATTTCTGGCCAAAATCAAAATGATTTGCATCACGTAACCAAATATCTGAAAGCCGAGAGGACAATGTAATATATTAGAACATAATTTCCTGACTAAATCAATCATATTTTAAAGTCATTTTGAACTCGATTATGGACTTGTCACATACCCTGACTCTCGACTGTCGATTTGTCCCTGCTGATCTCTGCATGCTGTACGAATGGCATGCGCACGCATTCCGGTCCCCTATTCTCCGGGTTTGCTGAAATGTGAGCCAATGTTTGAAAAATATATGAGGGACGGTTGCACAGACCAGACGTAAGGAGTGCACATGCGCGCATGGCTCAATGGCTTCATTCTAGTCTACATCCAAAGGAAGACTGCTCAGCCCACCCCAAAAATTGCTTAAGCCCCGCCCCCCCCCCCAAAAAAAAAGTTTTTCCTCTCTACACATTAATCTTTGGCAAAAAATAAATTGTGTGAGATTTTAAGGACCCATAAATTCAGGAAATGTGGAATTTAAATCACCAATTATTTCCTTCATTTATATTTTTCTACTAAAAGCTAAATATGCAGGCCATGTGCCGCCCTCTCTTCACATTGCGGAATTTGCCAGTACAGTCAGACTGCAGCCCTTGCGTTAATGAGCTGAAAGAGCAGTTTTTAATGGAGATTCATGTTTACTGAAAATTCAATTTGGCGCTGGCGAGATTTCACAAGATTTTGAGACATTTGCACAATGCTTCATCCGTTTGGAATAAAAATCATCAAAATCTTTTCAGAGATGGCCAGGTAATTGGCAGTTTGCTACCTTACCCTTCTGCTCATATCGCTCAGATGTGCATACGAGTTTCGTAAAATAAGCGCTGTGGACTGTCTGAGTAGATGGAGCTGCAGTAGCTTTTCAGATCTACTCAGTCCTCAGCGCTTATTTTAGGGTAGTAGGACAGTAGGGGGCAGTAATTACATTTTTCATGAAGACGATAGCAGATTTAAATTTACGAGTACAAAGTGCATGATCTAGTGTATGACAAGTGCCGAATTGTTGCTAACTTTATAGATGGGATTCAGTATTTCACTTCACTCCCACCCCCACCCCCTTATCAAGTCAGTTTGTTATAGCTTGGTAGGTTTTTTTTTTTTTTTCATTTTCTATTGCAATTGCTCCCTGCCAATGTACATCTCTTCCCCTCAAAATACCCCATCTCCAGTCTACCCCTCTTCTCCTTTCGTTTCTCACCCCTTTACTGTTCCCTCCTTTGACTACTTCTTCCCTCTCCTCTTGCTCCCACTTCAGTGATGCCCCACCGTCTTCCCCTGTTTTCCTTTGCTTCCTGTCTCCCTCCCCTTATCTTCCTC
>JAPZVO010001078.1:0-22630 GCA_029962745.1 Echinometra lucunter
TATGGGAAATGTGTGCCTTTTGCCTCTTCTTCTTCTTTTTTTTTTTTCTTTCTACTTTGATGGGTATCCTGCTTTTGATGGTTATTCTGCTCTGTTCTGCTGCCCAGTTACTGATATTGGACTTTCAGTGGTCCAATATTTTCACTACTGTAACCACATTGCATGTGAATCGGCATGGTTCAAAGGATGATGCATTTATAAGTGAGCTATCATCATTATCAACTGAAACGGTTTGAAGATGGAATCATGATAAAAACAGCAGAGAGATAATTTATGAGATCTCAAATGACGATCTCATTGATTTTATTGCAACAACATTTTACATATTTTCATGTCAATTCATATTATCGACTTTTTGGATAGCATGCCTATACCAGAATGCATTCAAAGTTGCTTTGTTTCAAGAAATATGAAAATTACAAAGAAACATTTAAAATCGCCCAAATTTATTCAAGAAATCTAGAAAATAAAAACCTATAATCTTGTGTTCAGGTAGGGACCCATATACAAAGATCCGCCAAACAATTTTAGAAGAAAATTTTAAAATATTCTGTGAAAAAACAACCTAAAACAAAACATCCAAATGTATACTACATGTCCATATAATAAGTGATCTAATATGAAAGTAAGCAACGATGTACCATTCAGTGATCATTTCCCAGCAAATTTCGCTGGAATGCTTATACCTTGCTGGTCAAAACAACCTATTCACTGCATGATAAATTACACAATGAAATTCCTTTACATATTCAATTTCAGTATTTCACTACTACTAGTTCAACCTGGAAGGCTATTTTCATGAAATCAACACATCAATGCAAGTATAATCATTACAAGAAATGCGTAAAAAGACGTATCATGTAAAAAATATCTATTTAAAGACATGTCAAGTAATATCAAGGAATGTGTGAAAGTTAATACATTGCTTGGAATATGAGTTGAGTTTGGCATATATCTATAAGCAACATTCCACAGCAAAACGTTGATGGAATCTCTCGAGGAATAAAGAATGCAATTTTGTGTGCTTTTTGATAGTAGGCTCTCTGTAAATTTGGATTTAGGAATGATTAAGTAAATGTAAAGGTAAAGAAGGAGAGTGTTTCATATACAACTCGTAGCTAATTTACATTATTTCCTTCTGAGACAATAAAACGTGTTCATGATAAATGCAGAAGGCGATGATCCGGATACCCCCCCCCCCAAAAAAAAAACAACAACAACAACCAAACAAACAAAATCAGAGCTAGCTAAGTGTTTAGGACGCGCACGGAAGACATGATGACAATAAAGAAGCATGTTATACGTACTGACTTAGCTAAGGGGGGCACAAAGGGGCCATGCCCCCCCCCTGTTGATCGGCGAGCAAAAAATAAAAAATAAAAAATAAAAAAATAAAAATGGTACTGCTGATAACACAAATCAAACTAATTCCAATATTCCGTCAGTGCTTGTACGAGGACATAGGCGTAGCTAAGGGGGGGGGGGGTACAAGGAGGCCATGGCCCCTCTTGATCGAAAAGTACAAAAATTAAGAGAGAAGGGGATTGGTCTATACCACTATCACCTACACCTAATAATGAAATGAAATGCACAAAAATGCCATTTTGATGCACATAATTATTTTCAAAAATTACCCTACTGTGGGAGGGGAAAGATCCTCCCCCGTTGAGAAATAGTTTCATTACCGTCTTTGGTCCTTAACTCTTTTCTTCCCCCCCCCCCCTGAAAAACACTGGCTTCGTAGGCCTACACCATTTTTACTGGTCTAGCTAAGGGTCCACCAACTGGTCGTGTGTTACCTTAAAGCCTTCCGGCGCCACAGCCAGTGGCCATCGTCCCACATTGATTGGATTGGAATGGAAAAAATAAAAAGTGAGGGGAGGGGGTTATAAGGGATTAGCATATGCCACTTTTCATATAAGTTACCCCTATTTTAGTGTGCAGAAAATGCCATTTTCATGCACGAATTTTCAAAAATTTCCCTACCGTGGGAGGGGGGATACCGCCCTCCCATACCCACATCCTCCTCCCGTTTGGTCGCTTCGCTCCCTCGCCTTGCCCCCCCCCCCCCGTTGAAAACTTCAGCCTACGTCAGTAGTTATAAGAACATCGTCGTAAACATTATGAAGGAAATTGGCATGCGAATGAGAATGAGACAGATTACAAGGGAGAGAGAGAGAGAGAGAGAGAAGGTGGGATTCGCACGGTTAATGTTGCCGACCATACATCTTGCACTATAAAAACTCTGTTCTCTTATAAAATTAATTCTATATGAGAGCGGAGTTTGTATTGCAAGATGATGAGTTAGTTCATGCATGGACCAAACACATAGCAACTACATACTGGGCAATATCTTTCACGGCATATATTAAAAGAGAGAAAAGGTAAAAGGGCTATCCAAATAATCACGAAAATCAAGAAAAAAATCGAACATTACGGTGAATGAACATATTCAATTCAGTTTATTTTCCACTATAAAAAAAATATACACAAGATTACAGATGTAAAAAGATATTGTACATGTGGAGGGGTCAAAGAAAGCATAAATCTTGTACAAATTGGCCCCATAAATTACAAATCAATCCCAAAGAAATCAATAAGAAGAATACAATCATAAATAAAAATAACATACAGAAGAGAGGGGAAAAGAATTAAATTATTACAAGGAAAGGAAAGCCGTGTTGAGATAAGTTTGGTTCAGGAGATATGCTTTTTTAAACTGATTTGGAGATTTACATAACTTAATTGAGTTGGGTAATGAATTCCAGAAAACTGGTCCAAAGTAAAATACAGATCGTTTGGTTAAAAGTGTACGTGGCAAAGGATGGTGGTAATTTTTTGAATTTCTCGTTTGGTATGAATGGAATGAATTATTAATTTTGAAATGATCTTGAAGGGACTTGGGTAACATTTGATTATGACACTGAAACATAAATATACAGGTTTGTAATGAGATTGCATTGTGAATTGGCAAGATATTCATTTCTTGGAAAAGGGGAGCACTATCAGATAGGTAGTGAGAATGAGTAATCAAACGAATTGCTCGCTTTTGTAAAAGGAAAATTTTCTTTATATTTCTTTTACTTGTAAATCCCCACACAATCAGGCCGTAATTAATAGTAGATGTAATAAATGCATGGTATAACATTTTTAGAACCGAGACAGGTAAAAATCTAAGTTTGGATAATACACCAATCTTTTTAGCAATATCATTGCAAACCTGTTTGATATGAGAATTCCAAGATAAATTGTCATCCATATAAATTCCCAAAAATTTCACATTGTGAACTTGAGTGATTCCGAAATTATCGTAAAGTAATTTCAAGTCACCTATATTATGCCGACATGTTCTGAATAACATGTAGTTTGTTTTAGAAGTATTGACAATTAACTGATTGGCTGTCATCCACTCATTAAGTTTTTTGAAGTTGTAAATTCATATCTCTGTACAGAATATTAATGTTACTACCAGTCATAGAGACACATGTGTCATCTGCAAATAATACAAAGTTGAGCATGTCAGAACATAGAAGTAAATCATTTATAAATAATAGAAAAAGAAGTGGGCCCAGGACAGAACCCTGGGGGACTCCATATCTCACTGTCTTGGAGCTTGATTCATATTTATTGACCACAGTAATTTGTTCACGATCTGTTAAATAATTTGTTATCCATTTCAGTGGCAACCCCCTTATTCCATAATAATCAAGTTTCTTTAGCAAAACGTCAAAAGCTTTTGAGAGATCAATGAATATTGCAAGAATATATTGTTTATTATCAATGGAGTTATGTATCCTATGTGTAAGTTCCAAAACAGCTGAAGATGTGGAGTGCCCTTTTCTAAATCCATATTGATTGTTAAATATTACATTATTTTTTTCAATGAAATTTGCAATCCTATTGTATACACATTTTTCAAGTATTTTGGCAAATATATTTAATACAGATATAGGGCGATAATTATTCATATTGTTTCTACTTCCACTTTTATGTATGGGAGTGACCTTGGTAATCTTCAAATATTTAGGTATAATGCCTGTTGATAAGCTAAGATTAAAAATATTACATAGCGGAATGCATGTCAATGAAATAACTTTTTTTAATACTTTTACACTTATTAATCCACACCAGAACTTGATTCATTTGACATATTTTTAACAATATCATGAATTTCCTTGCACGTTATGGGTTTAAAAAACATAGATCTCTGATTTGGCTGCTGCATATAATCATAACATGAAAATACAGATAAAGAATTGTTAAAAATATGTTGGTTAATCAACTTCTCACCAATGGTCACAAAAAAATTATTAAATGCATTGGCAATTGATGAGCTGTCACGCAAGGTTTGACCATCAGTAGTAACAATCGAGTCAATAGTTTTTGCGTTAATATTCTTACCCATTATATTGTTTATAAGTTTCCACGTGGAATGGAGATTATCTTTCACTTGTTTAAATTGATGTGAGTAATAATCAGATTTGGCTTACGCAGCCGGTAAGTAACAAAATTTCTATATTTTTTATATTTGAGTTCTTTAGAATTGGTAGGATTTTTAATATATTTTTTATACAAATTATTCTTTTTGATACATAATTTTCGAAGTTCCTTCGTCATCCATGGTTTTTTATTCCTTTTCTTTATAGTATAAGTCTTTATATCAATAACATCCAACATCTATAATAAGTAAATGAATAACATACAATCTGAATACTGGACACATAATTCTTTTTTTTTTCTCCAGTGCAGTATTGCACACCAGAATTACTACAGCATGAGGGGAAAAATCGATTAGCGGGTATAAGTACTATTTCATCATTATGAGAAAACGTTTGCAGTAGAAGTGAGTTTTTATTTGGTCAGGCAAAGTATTCTATAGTTTGCTCCCACTGCATAGGATAACATTTTTAATGTGTTAGTTCTATTTTGGTAAATTTATAGGCCTGCTGATTAACACTTCTAGTGTCGTATGCATGAACTTCCTATTTGCAAGGCGACTGGCCTATTCCGGCCTACATAAAAATATAGAACAGTCCACAGACCTGCATAACTCATCTGAAAGTATATAGTGACTCATGAATGTTTTTAACATGCAACTGTTCTGTTCATATGGAAAGAGAAAATAATGAAACAAAAAAAAACAAACAAAAAAACAATTTACAAGCATAAGAATACATGCGTGGATAGATGGCATCATTAATGAGTGTGGGTAATTACCGCACAATAGACATGATAGAATGCCCTAAACTCGGACTCTCGGAGAGACATTCGTCGTAGACTCTAACTGGGTCAATGAACCCACGCGTCGTAAATTGATAGATCACTAAATAAGTAATCAGTCGTTATGGTTGCGAGTTTCAGTAGAAGGCTACTGAAACAGATTGATGCAGTTGTGTGTAAAGTATAATTATGCAGGTATATCTTACTATCAGTATGGGCGTGGCTATCAAATTATGATACTTAATCAAACTTTTAGTGACCATGGTGCCCTCTCTCCCGTCGGGCTCCGGTAGATCGGTTCTCACTGCTTAGTACTGATTCTCTCCAGGACGAAAATGTGTCCGAGTTCGTCCACTGTGACGAACGAAGTGAACTGAGGATTACAGACGATTCGTTTTAAGCGGCTGTTCAGTCGAAATCTTTGCAACAGTACCAAATTACTTTCTTCAGCCTTCCACCACTCTATGTACCCATTATCCTGCAATTAACACAACAACAACAACGTTATGAAAATATATATATATTTTTGTCTTAAAGGCAGTTTCATTTCTTCATCGTAAGTCTTAGCTGCAAGGAAAACCCCCTTTAACAACATGAGGTCTAAAAACGATACCTGGAGAAATGAAATAAAGCTTAGTATTTTTTTTGTGTGTGTCTTCCCTCTGTACATGTAAGCCACTGATAATATGATGCTGGGTTCGAAATACACACAATGTGGTATGCTAAGAAGCAATTCTTGCATGCGCAGAGGCAGTAGAACATCGTACCCGGACAATGAAAGTGGAAAGATACCTTTTGTTTAAAGGACGAATTATGGCTCTCCACTTCTATACTTTCCGAGCCTGACGTTCCACCTGATCACGGTAGCTCGGATAAAGCAGGGGTAAGAAGAGAACTGATACTGAAGAAACAACACAGGTTAAATAAGACCATCCTTAGGAGTATCATTATCCTCCTCCTCATCCTACTACTGCTGTGGCAATATACAACTGCTACTGTTGCTGCTGCTGCTGCTACTACTACTACTACTACTACTACTACTACTACTACTTACAAAAGTTTTGACATGCCCCATGGTGACCATCAGTGACCCATCTGAAGAAACTCGGATGTCTTCGACCAGGATATACGATTCGGTCGAACACTTCTGTGTTCCATCCCTTGCAGCTCTTGCCTAAGAAAAGTCAAATTCATATATTCTACCGTGAATTTTTCATCCTGCGTCTAAATTTCACGTCATTATTCAGCACATGATTAAATTTGTCTTAGATAAGTGTATACGAAACTGAATGTGAAGTACTCAGGTTGTGTCACAAAGCTGTGGATAAGGTTACGTATGACCTAACGAAGGACTTAACTATGAGGAATCAAATAGGAAATCCAAAGGGTTTCCTATGGTGGCCCTGAAGTACGCTCGATAACAGGTCATGTGCGACGCGAATTTCGCGATCTAGTCGCGAAATTCGCGATTCGGGTCACCAATTTCGTGACTCATGACGTGAAATTCATGTCCCAGGACCCGAAATTCGTGACCCGAGGCGCGAACTTTGTGACAAGGGTTGCAAAGTTCACACCCTGTAGTCGCGAAATTTGTGACTTTGGTTCGTGAATTTCATGACTTTGGGTTGCGAAGTTTGCGACTTAGGTCGCATATTTGACATCTACGTCGTGATTTTCTTGTACATGGCTGAGCGGGACCGTATGAACCAGAAGAAGATATTGAGCGGAAGAAAATGACCCGTTTTCGCGTCGTTCCTACACAGACCTACACAGATGTTTCAACTTAAGCGTATGATTAAAAGGACTGAGAATCCCATTTAATTGGCTTTCCACATTCGAGTTGTTCGTATAAAAGTCATGCGTAACTTTGTGCCAGCTTTGTGAAACACCCCATGGTTCAAAACTGTTTGGATAAAGGTATAAGACGAATTACTGCACAGCCGTGGTGTACATAAGTTGTACAATCATTGAGAATGTCATTACTGTATACAGTGATGTGTGACTCGAGTCCGGACTCGGACTCGGACTCGGACTCGGACTCAGACTTGTGGCCTATAACTCGATGACTCGGCGACGAGTCCGGCACGAGTTCGGGGAATTTTGGCGCTAATGCGATTTCGTATCCAAACGGACATCTCATTTTCCACTTGTCGAAATTTCATCAAAATTTCCGACAATATTTTCAAATATCGAGTCACTTGCATAAATTTCAGCGAAATCGGTTTACACACACCCGTTTTCGCAGTAAGTGAATCAGTGAGGTACGAGTATCGCGGTCTGAGGGCAAAGCGCCACTCGATGTGTGGATGGAAACAAAAAATCGTGCAGAATCTGGACTACCATCATAAAACTGTATCTCAACTACTGAACCATTTTCTTCAGCTTATTGCGTTTTCCGGTTGTTATTTTTCTGATTTGTCAAGATTTTTTCTGGACTTGATTGGACTTGATTGAACTGTTTGAGCATGTCTTCGCAATCAAAGATTATCATATTTGGACACAAACTTAAGTCAACTAGGCCTACATACTTTCTTCTTGCATTAATTTTGTGCGTTTTTCAAAAAAATCAATGATTGTTGATTCATTTGAATTGATTCTTTAGTAAGTACAGATATTTTAAATAAGAAACTTATTTGTAATTGATTCCTATCCCAGGTTAGAAAAAAAGTTTTTAAGGCCCAGATCAAGGCAACTGGAACTGGTACCAGTTAAGTGAACCAGGTGAGTCCAGTTGATTCCAGTATACCAATTCAATATGGGAATTGGTATACTGGAATCAACTGGATTCCACTTGAGAAATTTCAGCTGGTGGTCCCAGTTGGAATACCAGTTGTCAACTGGTAGGCCCTACCAGTTGGAACTATTGGTTCAACTGGTACCAGTTAGGACCAGTATACCAATGTCCATATTGAAACCAGCTTATTTATTTAGTGGAGGTGCCGTGGTCGAGTGGTCTAAGGCGCTTGACTGGAGACGTGAAGGTCGGGGGTTCGATCCCCGCGGTACGGAACTTATGCCCTTGGTCAAGGCATTTTATCTACATTGCTCTTTTATCGTACATCAAATAAATGAAAATGCTATAGGCATTATTGATACCAACGTGTGCATGTGTTTTTTAAACACAAAAATACCAATTTCCATATTGAAGCCGGTTCACTTAATTGGAATCAACTGGTACCAATAGGACTAGTATACCAATTTCCATACTGAAACCAGTTTACTTAATGGGTATCAACTGGAACTAGTTCCAGTTGTTTGAACTGGTCCGTACTGGACCCTTTACCTGAATACCAGTTGGAACCAGTTATGACCATTTACAATCAATTAGCTTTCAGTTATGAAACTTAATTGGTAACTGGTACTTATATTATACTATTTGTTCTAATCATGTTTGTTAGTGCAATGTACAATGACAACTATATCGAAATACATGTACTGGTTTGCCTACATTCTGTCCAATTAATGTAAAGGGCAAGAAGACTTGCATGTACATAATAGTGACAAATCTATTCCTCATATTCTTGTATATAAATGAATACATTTTAGGTTCTGGTTAGTGTTTCCTCGTTCACGTTTAATTACCTGTTATTGATTCAAATTGATGTAATGTCATAATGATGGTTGATTTTACTTTCTTTGTATTCTGGTATTTTGGAAATGTATTACACAAGACTAAATAATTAGTGATTAAGAAATATGCTGAAAATTCAAATATATTACATTACATATGAATCTGCACAAATCCAATAGTCATTTTTGCAAATTAACTGGTTTCAACTGGTATTCAACTGGTATTTTTCTACGTGATTCAACAATAGGCAGTCACCTGTTAAATAGAGTTGTTTCAACTGGAAATGGTTTAAACTGGATATTAGCTCCAGGTCTGGTTTCAACAGTGTGATATATCCTACGTTTCTACAAATGGAAAAAACAATGGTTTTAATTCATCCAACTTTGTTTATTTCCTCTTAAAACTAATAAAACCCACTGAAACCAGTTAAATCAAACTGAGAACTTTCTAACTGGTTTCAACCGGAATCAACTTGTATATTTTAAAATGCCAGTTTATTTCATTGCTTTCAGGTGGAATCGAATGGTAGATCTGCCAGTTGTGTCCAGTGGTTTTGAACTGGTATAAAATCTGTTCAGTTTATTCCACTAGTTTCAACTGGAATTGACTGGCAAATTTCAGAGTCTGAGTCTGCCTGTTTATTCCATTGGTCTCAACTGGAATAAACTGGTGTCTAATGGGAAAAAGTAATTTCCAGTTGAAACCAGCTGAAAAAACTGGCACATATAGCCTACCAGCTCGGTCAAATGGATTCAACTAATACCAGTTGATTCCAGTTTACACCAGTTGAAAATCCAAATGGTTTTAACTGGTTTTTCTAATTTGAATGTAATACAAATTTGCATATGTGCTGGACTCGGACTCGAACTCGGACTTGGACTCGGACATCCCGGACTCGGACTCGGACATACCGGACTCGGACTCGGAAGGCCGGACTCGGACTCGGACATATCACTGACTGTATCTTTTTAAAAGAGTGCCGGGGGAAAAACGTGAAGTCAGGAAGAAATAAGCTTTTTAATACCCATATTATCACTGGAATACCTCGAATATTGCACAGCCGAACTAGTCAGGAAAGAATAACATATCACTCATATTCACCTTCAATGCACTCCCAGAAGCTGTGACTATCATAGTAGATTCTTGTATGAACTTAGCCAATGAAATGGGCATATCGTCTGTAATGCTGCTTAATTCTTGCTGGGTTCCAACATCATATACCTGAATATCGAAGGAAATCATAATGGTTAAAATCCGTCTTACTAGACTGTATTGCCTAAAGGACACTTCGCTTATTAAATGCCAGTTGCATACGGTGCATCGTATCTATTGTATTATCATAATAAAGCATGTAAAATAGTCCATGTCTTTCACTGGACGCATTGTCTTGTACTGTTGATTTTGTGAATTAATTGTTATTTTAATCTTACATCTTACATCAGCAAAATATTTTTTGCTGCTTTCACAGTAAAGTTCAAAGCATAGGAGCTGCCGTGAGAGTCGAAAAAATACAACTGAAGAAGAAATTGATATTGCAGTAGAGAGGAAACATGCCCCGCTAAGGAATCTACAACATTTAGTGAAGAGACCGAAAGAAAACAGTCTATTACAGACGTACCAGTCATGTGATACGACCAAAGCACAAGGAGCACAACGCATAAATGAAATCGACTGCGCAACAAATGTTTTCTCTTTGACTACATTAAGATTTCAAAGGCAAACTAAACCCGCCATTCATCCTCTCTGCTCCAAATCCCTCAAGTTTCGAGAGAAGATTCATTTAAAACTTTCACAAATTTTGTTTTCCATTCTACAACAACATCATATGTTCCATGAAGAATGTTCACTCATTAATGTGCCACTTCTTGCAGAGAATAAGGATACTTCCTTATCATATACCTTGAGATGTTTCCAGCCAGCCAGAAGCAGAAGTTTGCCATCTGATGAAAACTCGGCTTGACTAACACGGCTTACTGGACCCTGCAAATGGGTTGGTTCACCTTCACATAGCTTACCATCAAACATCTGAATATAAAAAAAGTTTTGAACAGAGGTAATATGCTTTCATATCGCTTATCTTTTGGCGAATAATTCTTGTGATGAATGAAATATAAATCTATTTTACCCATTCGTTTACTTTTCCGTTTAATTTCACGATTCTGGAATCTTACATTAAGATTTACATGTACATGCTTATCATAAATATCACAGGATACTGTTCCTTCGTTTTATTACCCTCTTTATTGATCTACACCAACGACTGCTTCATTGGTTTTCTTCTCTAATATATTTACCTCTCTTCACCATTCGACGGGAAACACCTATGGTTGTTTATTATTTGCTTTATTTGTATGGTGTGTAGTGTGTATAAATAAGACAGGTGTATCTGGTATAACAAACAGACCTTAAACAGGAGAGCTGTTCCATCTGCACAGCCGACGACCAGGTCTGTTTGATCACGTGACAAATCAGCACAGAGTCCCTGATGTGACGTCATGACAGGACTGCGGCATGACACCGATGGCTGTTTATCAGTTGACCAAATCTGATTTGTAGCGCAAAGATACAACGATAAAATGGACCAGAGAAGGAGAGAGAGAGAGAGAGAGAGAAAGAGAAAGAAATTTTGAAACGAAAACTGCAGTGGCTAGCTGAAAACTATGGTGGCCCTTTGGTGGCCCTGAAGTACGCTCGAAAACAGGTCATGTGCGACGTGAATTTCGGGGCAAACTTTGCATCCTAGTCGCGAATTTCGCGAACCGTGACGCGAAGATTGCGTCCCAGTCGTGAAATTCATGACCTGTGGCGCGAAATTCATGACCTGGGATGCGAAGTTCACGACCCGCGATGCGAAATTCAGGACCTGGGATGCGAAATTCACGTCGCACATTTTTTTTTATTCATTTACCACTTGTCGGACGGAACACCCTATCAGCATATGCTGATTTTCGTAGGGGTCCATAACCTGTTGTCGAGCGTACTTCAGGGCCACCATAGGTTTCAGTGTTCCAAATCGGTCACAGGTCTTTGTGATTACAAATGACGAATCACTGATCATTGGGTAACAAATGATTGATGAATGGATAATGAAAGAACGAGATGACGAATTGATCAGATGACATTTTATGTTATTTTTTTCTGTAAATGAACAACGAATGAGTGAAATGGGTGTATACGGAATGGATGCCAAATGAGCCAAGAAAGGATAATGAATGGGTTACTAATGGATGAAAAATAGGTAACGAGGAGATGACCAGTAGATGCCGGACTGGTGGCAAGTAGATGACAGGTTGTCGGCGAACGGGTGACGATCAGATGAGTGGACGATGAGGATGGCAAGAGGATGAGGATCAAACGACTATTCGGTTACGAGTGAATGATGAGGGGAAAATGGATGACGAGTGGACGACGAATGGGTGGCGAGCGGGTGACAAGTGGACGAAAAAGGGTTGACTAGTGGATGACAGGTGTACGGCGAATGAGTGACGAGTGGAAGACGAATGGGTGCCGAACGGGTGACGAGTTGATGACAAGTATACGGAGAGTATCGATGACGAGTGGAAGACGAACGGATGACGGGTGGGTGACGACTGGATGACAAGTGGACGATGGGTAGACGGCGAGTGAGTGACAAGTCGACAATGAGTTTATGATGAATAGGGAACAAGTGGATAACGTGTTGAGGATGAATAGGTGAAGAGTGGACGGCCCATGGGCAACGAGCGGATGACAAAAAAGGGTGACGACTGATGAAGAACATATGATGAATGGAAGACGAGTGTATGATGAGCGAGTGATGAATGGTAAAACTGAAGACGAATATAAGACAAAAATGTGAAGTATAGATAGTGACATAATTGTGAATAATGACTTTACAAGCCTCTATTAAACGTTCTACTTCAAGATAACATATCGACTAATGAAATAAGTAAACATAATTCAATTTGAGCGTCCTGCCCACATGACTGAACACATAAAATAAACATTTTCCAGGGGAAACTGTGCCAAATCGGAGGACTCTGAAAACCACTTATAAAGACGTTGCTCGGTCGCGTTTTTTTTCTTGAAGTAAATACACGTACTATTAAAGCTGTATTATTCCGTTATATGAGGCTATGATTATAGGTCATCTTTTAATAATGCTATTCTTCTTCCATACGGTTGTTATACGAGTATGCTCATGTGGTTTCTCTACTGATCGAATATACGACTGCATTTCTTACCTCAATGATAACACCTGAACCAGTGGAGACAGTAAGAAGTTCTCGCTTACTGCCAACGATTCTAGCCAGTAAAGTCTTGGTCTCTGACGGCTCGAAGACCTGATAGTCATTTGCCGATTTCCTGCGATTCTTACCTGGTTTGGGAAGTTTTACAACCTGAAGGAGGCCAATTTTGTAAAAGGAATGATTTGTGAGAACTGATATAACGGTTTGATGAAGTTTAGTTGGACAAGGAGGAAATGCAGACAATAACAGAAAATATGAACTTCTTCCAGCTCTAATGAAACGCATAAGTAGTGTCGTGTAACATTATGCATTTCTTATGTGTTTATGGATATATTATGATGCATGAAATAAATCGGGTTCAAGAAAAAAACATTAAAAATAAAATCGATTGCATTATGATTCATTACACATGTCATGCTTTAGCCTTTTCTCTAGCACTTGCTTAATTTCAACCTAGGAGGATTTCTTGAAATCGTTGATAATCTCAAATACTCACATTTATGTTGTCTGTGAACACACCGACTTGTCCTGGGGCCTCGGTAATATCGACAGCATGGATACTAACTCCCTCGCCAAACTTGAGAACTTTGGTATACGAGTTGAAGCAGTTGTTATCGCCCGAGTAAGTCATCATCTTGAACAAAATCAAATATATATGTACATATATATATGGTTTATTCATTCCTACATTGTGACTCGATGACGGGCTGGGAAAGGGAGGAAAAGAGGCATGGAATTCATAGGGCAGGGCTTTAATTTGTCATCATTGCTTCTCTTTTGCTATACTAATCTATAATTAATACAAGCATGACAAGCGTGCGACTATAATAATGAAAGCTTCTAAAACACCTCTACAAAAAAAATTCTACGAAATGACTATGAATCAAGAAATGATTTTTAGAGGTCTATACTACTGCTATATTCAAAACGGAATGAAATTTCTGCATGTTCATAGTGAAGATATGCATAGTTTGATTTGTCAAATATTAAATACAGTATTTACAGTAACCATCCCCAAGACATTAAAAAATCAATTCAAAACTTAATATTTTATATAGGCTACATGCATGATACAACTATGTCTGTTTTACCACAATCTGTTTGGAGTCAGCACACTCAGTACCAACAAGACAATTGAGATCTCCATTAGGAATGAAGGAGGCATCCCAAACGGCGTGGTTCAAAGTAACAGGTACATCTTGCTTCGCTATCTTCCACACCTGAAAGAGAAGGCCAACTTTGAAAAGTCAGCTTTTGCGAGAATATTGCTCTCTCCGAGATAATGGTGACAGCCTGCCGCTCTTAATCGTGGCGGGGGGAGTGTTTCGTCATGCTGTATTCAAAGTTAAGCATGACTTTACCAACGACTTGTATATGGTAAGCCAAATGGGATTCTCAATCATTATAAATCGCATTAAACTAAAGATGAAATACGCATAGGTAAATTAACATTCTTAATGTTCACAAACATTTTTTTTTTTTTTTATTGTGGATAGTATTTTTGCCACAATTTGAATGAGGTTATGGGTAATGTTGTCACACTTTGTTAAAACATGAAAAACTTGGGGCATCCCATTTGGCACTCCATATTCAAGTCATTCATAAAGTCCTGTGTAACTTAACGAACAGCTTCATGAAACACCCCATCCCCAGGGTGAGGCAAATGGGAGTCTGGATGGATGAAATTCGTTAAAAACTTGAGCGAGTTATCATGGTATGGCTAAATCTAGGATAATGATAATGATGTGATACTTGTAAAGCGCAGAAGAGTATATTTGTCAGGTTTTTAGAAAATATGCGCTATGTCAACGTACATGCCATAATTATTAAGTGCTATTATTAGTAGTATTATTATTATTTTTTATCATCATCATCATCATCATCATTTTTATCATTCCTGGGGGTGTAACATAAAGAGATACAATCAATCTTACAATCAATTGTATCTCTTTAGTACATGGTTTGCCATAGACTTACGATTGATATCAATCGTAAGATTGATTGTATGTTTTATGTTACACCCCCAGCTGATGTTATTATTATCATTATCATTATTATACTGCTGCTACTACTACTACTACTATTACTCTGCAACTATTACCAGGGGCGTCGCTAGACTATTTTGAATTGGGGGGGGGGGGGGGGTGTAGAGGCCAGATTGCCGACAAATAATGCCACCGATTGCCGACGACCAACGTCGATAAATTCAACCGTATAAAGCCCATTGAGGCATGTTCAATTGTGCACCTCTATCATATTTTCCTTTTGAACTATATTTTGTTCACCTCACTTGCCGAATGTGTTTGTTTTCCGAAAACATCCTGTATCTAAATATCATACAAGCGAGCGCAGCGAGCGAGGAAAAATATACACTCTCTACATACTTAAGTAATAGTTCTTCATCAAACTACATGGTGGGCTTAAAGATATCTAAATTAATTATATTTGGTCACCTCTCTGGCCTGATTCATTCGGTTTCAAAGACCATCCTAAATCTTAATATTATACGAGCTAGCGCAGCGAGCGAGGAAAAAAATCTATTTTTCATGGTAGAAGTGACAATTCTTTATCAAAATACACGATGGTATTAACTATGAGATATCTAACTTATACAAGTACATTTGGTCACTTCACTTGTCGAATTCGTTTGCTTTCCCAAATCCATCTTGCATCTGAATATAGTACGAGCGAGCGTAGCGAGCGAGGAAAAATACATATTTACTCCTTTGCATGATAGAAGTGAAAGTTCTTCATTAAAAAAAATGCATGGTGGGCCTTTTGGATATCTTGATTTTGGTCACCTCTCTTATCTAATTCATTTGCTTTCAAAGACTATCCTGTATCTAAATATTATACGAGCGAGCGCAGCGAGCGAGGAGAAATATATATACTCTATTTTATGGTAGGTGATAATTCTTCATCAATATACACGATGGGCCTATAGCTTGCAAAATTTGTTTGCTTTCCCCAATCCATCTTGTATCTGAATATTATACGAGCGAGCGTAGCGAGCGAGGAAAAATTCATAATTCTTTTCATGGTAGAAGTGAAAGTTCTTCATCAAAATACACAACTGGCCTTTAAGGTACCTATTTTGATATATTTGGTCACATCTCCTACCTAATTTATTTGCTTTTAAGACCATCCTATATCTAAATATTACACGAGCGAGCGCAGCGAGCGAGGAAAATATGCATACTCTTTTTATGGTATAAGTGATAATTCTTCATCAAAATACATGATGGGCCCAAAGATTATTTATCTAACTTATACATTTGTGTTCATCTCATTTGCCGAATATGTTTGCTTTCCGAAAACATCCTGTATCTGAATATAATACGAGCGAGCGCAGCGAGCTAGGAAAAATATACATACTCTTTTTATGGTAGAAGTAATACTTCTTCATCAAAATACATGATGGGCCTAAAGATATCTAGATTATATAGTGTTCATCTCACTAGCCGAATGTGTTTGCTTTCCGAAAACATCCTGTATCTAAATATAATACAAGCGAGCGCAGCAAGCAAGGAAAAATATACACTCTCTTTCGTGGTACCAGTATTATTTCCTCGTCAAAATGCACAAGTAAATGAGCCGAATATGACTCTATTTGGGCACCTTACTCCTCTTTTTTCTTTTTTTCCCTCCTTCCTCTTCCCTCTCTTTTCTCTCTCTCTCTCTCTCTCTCCCCTTTTTTTTTTGCCGACAGCGATCGTGAATTTGCCGACAAGAATTTTGAGTGGGGGGGGGGGGTGTCACACCCCCCACACCCCCCCCCCCTTTAGCGACGCCCGTGACTATTACAGTAATATTTTTATCATCGTTGTTGTTGTTGTTGTTGTTGGTAAAGATGATTATTGGTATTGATATTATCCTGATAAGTTTTAGAACAATGTACTGTCAAGAAAAGAGTCTCGTCTAAATCCCACTAAAAACCTTCTGAATGTCATTGAAGCATTATTACGCCTGTCGGCAAATGAATTTAAATGACTATGAATAGATTTGATGTATTGAGCTGGGGTTGAGAAAAATAAAGGGTTACCAGTATGAGTCCACATTCCTGCGTCGTGGTGAGGAAGATTGATCTTTTAGCACCTTTATTTCCTTTTATGGATGATAAGGAAATATACTGGATATCGCGAAAGACACCCCCGGTATTCAGGCGACAAATTAGCGAAAGATTCCTGGAAATTGGAAACGTCGTCCCCAACTGCAAAATCTAGGAGATATGAATTTTTTTTTTAAAGGTTTATTTGCATTTGCATAGCTGTTCAATACAGTATAATTTATCGTAAACAATGTAAGTGGGCTTATATTTCCTCCTACATTAGCATGATTAGTAAGAAGAACACACCAAGATACAGAAATACATGCGTGGTATGTGATCAGAAAGAGAAAACCAATTTCTCTTCGATTCACGGGCATAACAAATCTCACCATCAGATTTATTCAATTTAAGTTTAATTTACATGATTTATTCAAATTAAGTTTATATATGCAAAAAACGCAACACTGCTTTTCTGCCAAGAGTGTTGTGCCTTCTTCAAGTGGAATATTGCAGAAGTACAATGTGAAAGTAACATTTCTGGCCATAGCAGCTTGTGAATTCCCCGGTGCGGCGAACACGCGTGCGAGTAACTATAAGAATTGGTAGGCTACGAACCCCTGTATGATCTGCCGGAAAAAAATGACAGGTAGCTTTGGCGTTCCTTTCACATACATGCTCATGTTTCAACACATATTTCATTTGGAATAATGCAATGAATATCAAAATCTCTTATACATGCATCTATTGTTTCAAGCGAACGTTGTGAGGAAATATAAAAAAATCAATTGCACTATTCTTTTCGACCCCACAAGATTATGTGGGTCTGTTAGTCAAGGACATTTGATAAATTTAGAAAGTCTGAAAATGAGTAATAAATTATTTTTTTTTTGCTGTTGTTTAATGTTTTATTGCGAAGGGTATCACTGAAGCAGTTCGCCACCCACCGAAAATTAGAATCCACAAAATGTTCTCTGTCATGGATGGACTAAATGCCTTACCATGTTTATTTAATCGATCAAGTTCATTTTTAAACTTTGATTGACCGACCATTGTTATAGCTTATATGCATTCTTGATACATTTTAATTCCCATTATTTACTGCAATTGTCCCTCCTCGTCCAGTAACTGCGATCAAGTGCCCGTCAGATCCAGAGCAACAACTCAGTTTCTCGAAGAACTCATGCTCGGTATTTCCCGACCATACACAGAGTCGACGTCCGCTGCTATTCCAGACCAGGACTTCAAAGCCAGTGCAAGTCACGATCAAACCGTTGCTAGTATACGCCGCATCTAAAACGTCGTCTGAATGTTTGATCTCACATTTGCGTTCCCCGGATGACACAGAAAATAGCTATGATTGTTTTTTTTTTTTTCAATTAAAAGAAAGCGAAATTAATTCCTAACATGATAAATGGACTGAACCAGAGAGTAGTAAAATTGTAAAATTCAAGCATTAATGTTTAGCTGTAAATATAAACTATTCTTAGTAAAAAAAAAAGAAAAGTTTTTTTTTTCTTGTTCAGAGAATAGCATGGATAATGTCATAAATGAATATGCACTCATAAAGAACGATATGTTGTGTACTTTTTCTATCGCTAAAATACTACATGCACTAAGAAACAAGGTTCAATGTTGCACCCTTCAAAATACCCAGGAGCTCCTTTATGGGTGCAACTTTACACCCAAAGAAGCATTATGCACCATTAAGGGTGCAGTGAGCTACATGTTGTACCCCTAGGTGTGCAGAGTTATACTTTCTAGGGAAGGAGAAAATTTGCACCTTTTGGATAAAAAATTATGCACCATCTAAGGTGCATAATTGCACCTCTTAGGGTGCAGATAGGTATTTTCGGGTGCAAACAAGTGCAAAAGGGTGTATTTTTGCACGTTTTTTTCATGTAGATGCAAGATTGCACCCCAAGGTGCTGCTATTGTTACACTTGTGGTGCAAAATTGCACCTTTTGTTCTAAGAGTGTATTATTCAATGTAGTTTAAAAGCATGGGAGTAATATCATACCCTTGCCGTGTCGTCCCTCTTGGCGCAGGTAAGAATGGTGCCTTCATTGTGACAGGGACTGCATGCCATGATAGAAGAATCGTGAGCGTGTACTGAATGTTTTAATGAGAAACATTCATCCCACACCTATATACAGAGAGACAGAAAATTGGTATGGGAAGAGATATGTGAAACTACTTTGCTAAGTTCACTAGTAGAGCTAAACAGCCATCAACCGCCTAAAGTCGTTATCCGTTATTTCACATAAACCTGGCTGCCTTATGATTAGTCCTTTTCATTATTCTTTACAGGCGCACAACTATTTTGCTATCAAATATACTGAAAATGCATTGATGGCACTAAAATGGATGTAAATTAGTGTAAGCCCTTAAGTTATCAGGTTATTTCAGCTCAGTTGTCGATCTATCGATTGCATCCAGTAGAAACTACAAAAACTGACTTATAATATATATAATCAAATACGAACATCTACCTTCATGCAGCCTGAATCGTCGCCAGAAATAAGCATCAGCTCCTTGCGGACGTAAACGAAAGCGCAGCATTTAATCTTGGTATTGTCGTGACATATTCGCTTTACGAGACGCTGTGACTGGCCGTAGTCCTTCGCGATATTCCAGACATTGATACAACGGTCAGTAGTGCAGCTGGTAGCCAGGAGTGCACCGTCAGGACTGACTGACAGATCGCTGATACTGTCTGTGTGAGCAGAGATGGATATCCGAACTGAACCAGTACTTTTGTCTGCAATCTTCACAGAACAAAAACGGGGGAAACTTGATTAGTCATTCACTTCACGACAAAGGTTTCAAGGATCAAAAAGCTATCAGGACCTCCCTCAATAATCGTTCAGTTATTGTGTAGAAGCTCATTGCTAATGTTAGAACTTGTGTTTTACCTCTAATAGAAAAGAAAAGAAACACATAGGCCTAATCATGCTCAAACCTGTCTAGAGTGGTCTCTAAATGTGATAAATCTGTGTCAGACCAGCAGTGCATTTCTCATCTTCTTTCGTTTTACCATTGTCTCTACTGAGTGGTCATTGCCCATCCATTGTCTTATCGAAGTATTCGTATATCTTTTTTTAAAAAAATCCTTGTCGGTGATCTGCTCACAATACGAATAATATCTGCTTGAACCATTAATAGAATTTTCTTGAATTATTGACAAGTTTACCTGAACCTGTCCTTCGAAACCAACGGACACCACTTCATTGCCGTCTGGAAGGAGAACGGCTCGCCTTGCAGACTTCCGGTTGGTCCCATGTCTCACGCACTGCATCAGTGGTCGTGTATTTGTGCTACCAAAACAGAAGAAATGAAATAGTTATATTCCGATCGGTGATTATGTATTGCATATGTTTAATCAAGGTAAAAGTCTGCCATCAGCTAGAAGCTGCTTTTCAGCAAGGTCGTGAACAATATTCAAATATTCAAACATCATACTAATATTACATTATTATATTAAAATATGATAATCTCATAATATAAACATCTTTTCGGTTTAATTCATTATGGTGAGATCTACAGTCACTATTGGATGCTGGCCATCGAAACAAATCCTAAACATCTTAACTAACATAGGATTGTTTTCACCATCATTTTAAACATTCATGAAATAAAACGGTTGTGTTAGAATATGGTTTTATTTATTAATGTTGACATTATAGCTTTGAATAAATGCAACTAATTGATTTAGGATAAGGAAAAACATGTAATCGTGTACATATAAAAAAAAACTGGACGGAAACGCCTTGAAAACCAATTAGGCTATGGTAACAGCAACAAGAAGAAGACAACTAAACTGCACAAAATGTCCTGGCCATAAGGAAAAGAACCAAACCAAAACACGGTGCCCTTTGATTCTCTTTAATTTCCCCATTACATGATAATAGTTCTCGAATGCGAAATATGAACTCTACAAACCTTGTTCTTAGTTTGAATTTTCTTACTCTAAAATTCGCAAATAAATTTCTTTAAAGTCAAATGGTTTGTTAGAAATATTGGAAGGGGATATATATATATAATAAACTCTTCTTAGAATCCAGTTTATTTATAACAAAATAGTTCTTACGTCTCTTTGATGTAAAATCCACCTTTAGTCTCCTGGGCTACAGAAAGTGCCTTCCTGTAGACTGTGGATGAAGGTGGGAACTGTAAGGCAGTCTGGATCATATCTTTACTGCAAGACTTGAATTGACTCAGAGTCAGCAGACATCTAAACTCATTGCAAATCGCCGGTGGCTACAATTGTAACGAAATATATTTTTTAATGACGTGAAGCACGGAGTAACGTTTCTGCTAAACGTTTTAAATATTACAGTAGCTTTGTATTTGATTTTACTGGCTGAAAAATGTATGTTCTGACAAATTCACAGTCAAAGCATGCATGGTGGATATTGAAACATAATTGGTGTCTTCTTTTATTACTTGATCATGTTGATAGAAGCCTTTCGTCTGATTAATATATACACACGAGTGATTTGAGCAAAGATCAGAAAATGAAACGATTTTCCTACTTGCAATTACATTTACAAAGAATGAATGACATTTATCCCATCCTTTCAGCTTTCATTTTATTGTTGAGCCCACATGATATATTTCTGAACTAATTCCGTTGATATTAGAAGTTATTTTTCCCCATGATAACCACTACCAAACTCCAGAAATAAATGTTATTAGGTTTTCTGCTGTGGTCTAGAGGATACGTCAAACATGTCAAAGCCATTTCTATTACAATGTTCAATCAATGTCGCCTCAAGCGTTCTTACCCACACTCCACCCACATGTTATAGGCTATATAACCTCTTCCCCAATCCTGTAATTACATTTCAGTATAATTCGATAATCTTATTTAATCTAAACTTTATATTACGCACTATATTCTATGTATGTTTTCATTTTCATGTTTGTTCATAGTCCCAGTTTTTCTTGATTAGTTGAATGTTTAATTCATCCGTAAGCGCTAATTACAAACAATGTCTCCATTAAGTGCTACAAAGATGTTAGTTATCATTATTATCATTATTAGTATTCATTTCTTTTTATTGTTGATGCTGTTGTTATTATCATTATTATGATTATTCTTGCTATTATTGTTGCTGTTATTATCATCATTATGATTATTCTTGTTATTGTTGTTGCTGTATTATTATCATCATTATGATTATTATTTCTATTATTATTGATTATTATTATTGTTATTATTATTATTGTTATTATTATTATTATTATTAATTGATACTACTACTATTATTATTATTATTATTATTATTATTATCATTATTATCATTTTACCTTGTCTTTGCCAGCTCCTCTAGCAACTAGATGATCATGCAGAAGGTCATGAAGCCAATAGACCCTGCATTCATCGGATGAAGACCATTCTGTAGAGACCAAGGACCTCTGGATTATACCCCTCATTCGATTCTCAACCTCTTCCTTGGAACACCCCACCAGCATCGCTAGTATCTGATCAATTCGGGGGTAATAGATGTTTATTTTTTTTGTTGCATTCTTAATTAATTAATCTTATCATCATAGTGTAC
>JAPZVO010001079.1:0-22573 GCA_029962745.1 Echinometra lucunter
TGGAGGAAGGGGAGAGAGAGAGGGAGAGAGAGAGAGATTAATAGAGTACTAGAATTTCGTGACGTAAACTATCATTAATATAGGTTTTCCCGGTCAATGTGGAGGAAGGGGGAGAGAGAGAAAGAGAGATGGCGAGAGAGGGACGATAGAGTACTAGAATTTTGTGATGTAAACTATTTGGGCAGAAAACATGATGTGGAGGAAGGGGAGAGAGAGGGAGAGAGAGAGAGAGAGATTAATAGAGTACTAGAATTTCGTGACGTAAACTATCATTAATATAGGTTTTCCCGTTCAATTTCATAATTTTGTCATTCAAGTTCATATTCCGAGCATTCAATTTCCCGCATTTCACGCTCGCAGGTCTGAAGCAGCTTTCAAATTCAAATTGGGTCATTCAGTTTCACTATCCGAGCAATCAGTTGTTCATTTGGGTCATTCAAATTCAAAGTAGGAGCATGCTTTTTGATAAATGGGCAATCAAATTCATTTCAAGCCGGCGACCGAATCTCCTTGGTCATTTTATTCGTGAAAAGGCAACCAAGTTCCAAATAAGTGCATTCAATTTAAAAGATTCATTGCATTTAGTTAGCTTGGGGTCAATCTGGGTGTTTTTCACTTAGTTTGGAATAAATTGGGCTTCTTTGGCAAGACATTTGCCATAATGTTATCATGCTTATCCACTATTTTAGGTTTATGCCATAAATGCTTCAATTAAAACTGGTAACATAGAAATAAATAAACATTACATATTGCTGTTTATTTAGTCTTCCACATGAGAGATTTTGAGATCATGTTATTTGTCAGTTGGTTTTTTAATTGACGCATTGAGTGGTTAGTGTTGTGATTTTGTCTTTTTATGGGTGGCGTCGTAAGTTAGAAATTATGTCGTTATGCTGTTAAAATATTGAGGTATACATGAGCTTAAGGACATGATATCATTGTAAATATACAAAGATAGGAAGAAAACTTCAATGAGAGTCATAGTTATGATAATGTTGAGTTTCAAATTTTCGAACTTTGATTAGATCATCTTCAGAAATTGTAGGTAAAAACTGAACATTTTGATGCCTTCTTATATCAGTGTATAGAAAAACGGTTGATTCTTGTTCTGAAATTCAGAAATTGTAGGTAAAACTGAACATTTTGATACCTTCTTATATCAGTGTATACAACAACAGTTCTTGTTCTGTTTTACCTCAGTTCCTGAAGATGATCTAAATACAAGTCGACAATTTGAAACTCAACACTATAACTCTCATTGGAGTTTTCTTCCTATCTTTGTGCATTCATATCATCCATAATAAATATGGATATCATTGTAAGTGGATACAAATTCAGAACGATATAGAACCCTTTAAAAAAGAATAAGCATACTGGAGGCCTACGAAAATGGGATTTTTTTCTTGTGTGTGTGTGCGTGTACATCATTGATCGTCCGAGACCAATTGTATGAAAACACACCTTTTGTCCGAGGACAAAATCTACGTCCGAGGACGTAAAATGCTGTCCTCGGAAGGACTAGACGTGCAAAATGATATTCTACGTCCGAGGACGCATCTGACCCGATATTAGGCCTGTCCTCGGACGTTCGAAAAGTATGGAGTTGACACACATAACACTCCCGTCGATGCAGCAACGTGTGTGTGAAAAAAAGTTAAGAGCGCCCCCTGTGGACACACAGATCCTGGCGATCGCGCGCGCGATTATAAGCAGCTAGCGCGCGCTGCAGCAGACGATGCTAGACGACACTACTGCATCTCCGGCTCCCGCGGCGGAGCCTAGCGCCGCGCCGGCGGCGCGGCCGGGTACTGCATGCATGCACTGTATGGATCCGGATTGTGATGTGTGAAAAGAGACTCGAGAGGTTATTGAGCTCGCCTTCGAGGACCGCTTGTTTCAACGATGTCAATGGTAAGAAAATTAGCGATACCGTCCGCAGATCTATTCATTCTTTTTTGTTTCAATTTCAAGTTTAAGATCATGGTCATGGTGAAAAAAAACGTGGCTACATCGTTAAATACTAGTACTAACGTTAGGTGTCCACTCGTTCGTTTGCACACACGCGCCTGTGTACAAAAATAAGCCTGATGACGAACGACGATCCAACAACAGTTCCCAAAGGCAAAGGAGACTTCACTGCTTCGAAAATTATTTTTAAAATTGGGGGTATCAGTCAATGGACCTAAAGGGTTGATAATTATGGGTAAGCCAGCAGTTTTTAAATTATAATCTTATTTCAATCTTTAGGCTAGATCTAGTTTTCACTTCAATCATTTAATCAAAACTGTTGTTTTGGGGGAGGTTTTTTTAATATTTTTTGTTCAATTGTTGATCGTCGGGTTGATTTGGACAAATTAAACCATTTCATTGAATTCAGTGTTTGGGAAGGCTCAAGGCAAGCTGTTTTGGGGGGCTAGGTGAGTACATTATAGGTCTATGCAGTGCCAGTGCCAGTGGCGGATCCAGGATTTCATGCCAGTGGCGATTGATGGGTCCTCAGCTTTAATTTTAGGTGTTTCTTTTAGTTTTACCCTAAAAATTTGCTGACAAGCAAAGAAAAAAAGAAGGTCCTTGGTTTTTTTAGGTGTTTCTTTTACTCTAATGTTGGAAAAAAAAAAGGTCCTCAGCTTTGGCGGGAGGGGGGGGGGATCTGCCACTGATATGAGACTATTTCATAACCACAATGGAAAAAGAATAGGAAGGAGAAGGAGGAGGAGGAGGAGAAGAAGAAGAAGAAATTCCCAAGCAGGTTAAAGATAACAGAATTCAATCCTTTATTTCTAGGAAACTATGCACCATCAGACTGAATCAGGCATGTGAAATTTCCGGTTTTTGAAATCATTTTCTCACGTTTTTTTTTTTTTTTTTTTCACTTTCCGCATTTTTTACTCACTGGGTGATGAAAAACACAGTCTAGTCTCGTACCATGCTTTTTGTCAAAATATAAACATATTTTGAACTGCTCATTACGTGAGCAATTATTATTCATGTCTAAAAACACCACGCAAAAGATGTCAAACCTGCAGTATTTGCCATTTTCAAATCTTGCTCACTCAGGCATGAAATTTGGTGCACAACTCATTTGAAATACATTTACATGTATTTGGTAGCGAATAAAATTTATGTTACATACCTTCAAACGCAGAAAACTAAGTATGTTCCAATATCATTGCATCAAAGTCGTAACATCGGGCTTGTGAACTTTTAAAAAATGACAGTTTTGCATTTAGGTCATGTTCACTGAAGCATGACTTGGTGACTCTCCATAATTTCTACACAAAGGGTTGCTAAAAAGTTTAGCTACATGGATACATGTATATGATCAGAGTTTCATAACTCCTCGTTAAAAAATAATTAGTTTGTTTTAGGGGGACATACTTTTTATGGACAGTTTAGATCTAGACTATAGACCTGATAAGTGTTAAAAGATTAGGGTCTAGACCCTAAACTTTGAATTCAAAAGGACATACCGATGGCACAGCCCCTCCATGTCACGGCGTAAATCCACAGAGCTTGGCAGCTTCGCGGTACAGCTCTGTGGAGTTACGGAGCTTTTTACACTTATGATATCTATAGGCTAGATTCAGGGAAAAAAATACAGGAGGGTAAAGGCGATTTGCCCCAAAATGTCAAAAATAGCCCTTGTAAGTTGCAAAAGAGCCCCCATAAATTGCTATTAGATTCAATAGAGAATTGAATTTGGAATGAACAGAAGCAGGAAAAAATAGCCCCCATACAGAAATATTTTTTTTCCCCTGGACTAGATATGAATAGATATCTATTCGAAAGAAATGTTTATGTTCTAGATTCTAGAGAAAAAGTTAAAAAAAAAAAAAAATGAAATGATATGTTACTTTATATATGCAACTGGATGTTCATGTACAGCATTTCATAATCCCATTTTGACAGAGTATTCCAGGACAAAAAAAGCGGCGTGTCCGCATCTCACCCAATCTTATGGCAGAGCATTGGTGCAAGCTGGGAAAAGATCAAGAAGGCTTTAGGAAGGTTTTTCTCAACGATGACATAGGTACACATAGATTATCTCTTATGTAGTTTAAGGAGTGACAGTATTGAACTGGTCAATGGATGTGCAAGACATGGGATCAAGGGCTACATGTACTTAAGGAGGGGTAATCTTCCTCTATGTAGACCCACAGGGGATCATCCTTTGTGGGGGGGGGGGATGCTGGATGTCAAGCAATCTGCATGATTATGCCTAAGGTACATGTATTAGACTGTCCAGGTGACCTACTTTTTGCTGTCTAAACAAAGTGCAACTGCATTCATTCACCCACATTGTTCGGGGGGGGGGGGGGGGGTGTACATTGGGTTAGTGGGACTTTGCATTCCTAACTCCTCGGATGAATTAACAACAACAACAGAAATTACTGTACTAAAAAGCACTTTTAATTCAGGATGATGTTGTATAAGGCCTCTTGTCTCCCCCCCTAAAAAGGTTACAAAAAGAGCTAGAAATTGACAGATAAGATGGTATCATTGGAATGTATCAAAGGGCTTATCTTGCAAGAAAGCATCATACATGTAAGTCCCTGTGTTCATTTAGAAATCTCAGTGGAGTCAAATGACAACATTATCAACTGTAGGTGGCTAAGTCTATATGGTAAAGTTGTTATGTTGTCACAGTATGAATGGTCTCAGGAGAGGTTTCAAATTTCACCGTTTCCCTGGCAACCAGTACCATAGATGAAATACTTTATATGCTACTTATGAGAAACCGGAATAGTGTGAATAAATATGTAAAGGATGAATCACTAAGGACTGTCCAGGGAGGCAGAAATTTCTCCTGGCCAAGGGCAGCGGGCTGTAAAATCAAGGCAAATGATAATGACCACATGCAAGGCCATACGCAGAATTTTTTCCAGGGGGGGGGGGCAAAACAACTTCAAATTTTGAAACACACCCCCCCCCCCCCCCATCTTGCCTTGCTGTGTATGGCCATGATTGCATGAAATGTACTGTTGAAAACTTTGTTTGCAATAAGTTTTATAAAAATATAAACTTTTTTAAAATGCAGTTTTTCTCCTCCATTTCTAGGACATGGACTTGTGACCACACGACCATTTCTTAAGGGAGAATTCCTCCTTGAATATCGTGGAGCTCTGTCCATTGCTAATGATGAAGATGAAGAGAATGTGGATTACATTTTCCATTTTTCTCACAGAAATACTGAGTATCGGTCAGTAATTTGAAATAGTATATTTTATTGACTCTAATATGTTCAGTGTATGCTGGTTGACATTTGCATGCTTTAGAATTTATTATTTTAGTGTTTGGATAGGTCAATTCTCGACAGAGCAAATAAATGCAATCCGTTAGCTACCTAGCCAAAACAAGAACAAAATCCCCGCCCCACCATCACCAACCTGAAAGGGAAGATTTGATGACATGAAATATTTTACTAATTTATTTTACTAATTTAATTGCACTGTAAGCAGATTTTCACTAGTTCATGGATAAATGTTAGGCACCTTATCAAAAGTCAGAGCCCATTTGGAACATGGTTTTTTAGCATCTCTCCTGCACAGCGTCTTGCTCAAGCTCCCATTTCTGTATAGACAAAACAACAGGGGATTGGGAAAGCCGATGTAAGTAAAAGAACAGTCAACGAGAAGATGATCAAAGATGCAGGACGAGACTTTTGATAAGGTGCCTTATTCAGTCTTTCAGACTGTGTTTCCTAAAGTGCTATGATTACTTGAAATATCATGGATGTGAAGAATTATTCTTTATTCCCTTTATTTAGATTTGTATTGTCTGTCATATGGTACAAAGCTAAGGAATGTCCTGTTTGTTTGAATATTTTTTTTAAAGCCTCTGCAGACGAGGTCTGGAGGGAGCATTAAAGCATTGCACCTGTCTGTCCTTCTGTTCATCTGTCCTTCCGTCTCCAAATTGGTTTCCATGGGATATCGGTCTGATTTCAATAATTGTTGGTTAGAGGGAGAAGAAACTAAAATACAAAGGTCACACTTCATTATATTTACAAATCGGTCAAAATGTGGTTTCCCATCCATATAACTGCTTAAATGTTTGATGAAAATTTTATTTTTTGGTACATGTATATCACTTGTTTTTGTATAATGATCTGGAGAGAGAATTAACCGTTGCACCTGTTAGTCTGTCCGTCCCCCAAATTGGTTTCCGCTCGATAGCTTGAAAAATATTGGACAGATTTGAATAATTTTTGTTGTGTGGGTACATCACACTAAAATACAGGTTGTTTGAATTTGGAGTCGGCAGGTCACAGCTCATTCAATATGTGCATTGGTTTCCACGCAATAAATTGAAAAATCTTGGACAGATTTAAGTATTTTTTGGTGTGTAAAATATCACTCTGAAATACAGGTCAAGTTTTAATTCAAAGTTGGCAGGTCAAAGGTGTAAAGGTCACAGCTCATAATATATGCAAATTGCTTTCCATGCGATAACTTGAAAAATATTAGGCAGATTTTAGTAATTTGGAGTATAGGTAGATCACACTGAAACACAGGTCAAATTTTGAATTCAGAGTTTGCAGGTCAGAGGTCAGAGGTCACAGTCCTATATATGCAAATTGATCAACATCTCTTTTTCACACAAAAGAACTAAGAAATGCTTACTAATCACATTAAGCTGGGGCATCCGTGTCCTATGGACACAACACAGCTTTTCTAGTTCATTTTTCATTTTAGTGCAGTGGTTTACCATTTGGGACAGATAGGGGAGTTGAGAACTTCCAGTAAGTATACTAAAGTTCCTGTTCTTGGCATGTTCACTCTCTCCAGGATTGATGCATCAGATAGCAATTCTTGCCTGGCAAGGTGGGTCAACGATGAACACATCCGTCCAAATAGCATCATGAAAAAGGTCACATTTGATGATAGCTTCCCCCATCTGTGCCTGTTTGCTTTGGTGGACCTTAAAGAAGGTGTTGAACTGACATACGACTATGGAGTAGAGAATTTACCATGGCGACAGGTAAATGAATATATATGTTTTTGTTTGCTTATTCTAATGTATGCACTTGTTAAAAGGTGGACCTTAAATGGGAAAACTTGCTCATAAAGTAACCTAACATTAGTAGACCTTTGACATTCAAGGTAATTCCATTGTAAAAGAAAAAAAAAACTGCTGAACTTACCTAACACAGGTGGACCTTACAGTTTTTAAATGACTAAACTTAGCTATAAAAGTGGACCTCCCTTTGATAGACAGGTCCACATTTCAGAATAAACCCTCAAAAAAAGTCCTTTAGGCATTTTCTGTTAATGGTAATTTATCAATTGTTTCAAGGTAATTTGAGGGTGCTTAATCCAAAAAAATTGTTTGCCAAACTTGATTCTGATGCCTTCCTCCTTGAATTGGCCAAAAAAAAATGGCGGCAATTTTAACATGTTTTCCCTGTAACTTGACTTCTAGGGGTGAGTAGTTTGGAAATGGAGTCGTTACTATGTTTATGATACCTAGGATACCATAGATGCCTTATATGCACTAGCGTATCAGGGGTGGGGGGGGGGGAGGCACCGGAAAAGAAAAAAGGGGAAAGAAAAAGAAAGAAAAAGGGGAAAAGAAAAAACAGAAAAAAGAGGAAAGAAAGGAAAGAAAAAGAAAAAATGAAAAAAGAAAAGGAAAGATAAAAAAATACAAAGAAGAAAAAAACAGGGAAAGGAAAAAAAGAAGGGGAAAACGGAAAAAGAAGAAGAAAAAGAAAAAGAAAGACCACGGTTGTAGGCAGGGGGCAGTTGCCCCCTCCCCAGATATTTTGAAAACTTACATTTTTTTCTGAAAATTTTAACAAAATTCACCAAAAGTATGCACCAAATCCTTCAATTTCACTGTTGAAAATGCAAAAGTGCCCTCATAACCTAGCTCCCCTCGCTTTTGAGTTGTTTTTTTTATGAAAAATTTTTTCGCTCGCTCATTACTCTCGCTCACCAAAATGAAATTAACATACTTTAAACATGATTGTATCCCCCCTCCCAACCTGCAACAATAAAACCAAGATTATGTACCAGTTATCATTAAAAGAAAAGTGATTTGTTTCTTTCGCGCACTATGCTCGCTCGCCAAAATGAGATTAACATCCGGGGGTGGGCATAGGTCTCCTAAACTTATCTAACAAAGGTAACCCTACCACATGCATATAATGTGACCAATTTATATTGAAGAATATGTCTGGCCTATTTATGCAACTTTGAAACTATCAAGACAATGATGAAATGTTTCATGTCTTTTTCCCATGAATTGCAGTCTCTGGCCAAGGAAAAGCCAGTAAATGGAGGAAACAGCGAAAAAAATGATCAGGAAGATATGGAAGAATATGTGGTAAGTAATATCTGCCAAGGGTTTCTATAGGGATCCTCAGTAAATGTGCTCATATAGCTCAGCTATGATATGTCCACGTTTGAATGTAAACAATTTCTGTGTCACATTTGCAGTGCAATGTCCTCATACATTTATGGAAACAAGTTCATTGTTGCATTTGCAGTGTAATATTCTCACACATTTGTGCAAACAAGTGCTGTGTTCTGTAGTGTATCAGGGGGAGGGGCATGTCTACGCCCCTGCCAGCACACTGCACAAACAAAACAGTGGAGGGTTAAAAAAGAGAAAGGAAGAAAAAATAAGCAACTCAGCAATATAATGTCCTCAATCGTACAAGTATTTTAGGAGAGAAATAATGAATTTGACCAGTTAATATTTAAGAATATGTCCATATTATTTTTGCAACTATGAAACTATCAAGACAATGATGAAATGTTTCATGTCTTTTTCCCTTGAATTGCAGTCCACTGTGGCCAAGGAAAAGCCAGTAAATGGAGGAGACAGCAAAAAAGATGATCAGGAAGATACAGAAGAATATGTGGTAAGTAATATCTGCAAAGGGTTTCTATAGGGATCCTCAATAAATAGGCTCATATAGCTCAGCTATAATATGTCCTCGTTTGAATATGTAAACAATTTCTGTGTCACATTTGCAATGGAATGTCCTCATACATTTATGGAAACAAGTTCATTGTTTCATTGTTACATTTGCAGTGTAATATTCTCACACAGTTGTGCAAACAAGTGCTGTGTTCTGTAGTTGTTTTTTTTTTTTTTTTTTTTGGGGGGGGGGGGTTATGTCTACACCCTTGCTGGCACACTGCACCAAAAATGCAGTAGAGAGAAAGAAAAAAGAAGAGAAATTAGCCTAGGAAGCACTGTAGTGTCCTCATTCATATGTATAAACAATTTCTGTGATGAATTTGTGGTTGTAATGTCCTCATATAGTTCTGTGTTTCATGTGCGACATCAATCTAAATAAGAACTGTTATGTAATGTCCCCATACTGTATCTAGTGAATTGCACAGACTTCAGTGCCATTCCAAAATGAATTGAGATGCCTAAGGCTAACAAACCAAAGGTTATTGACTCTTTTTTATTGATGGTAGCCTAGATTCCAGACAAAATGTTCTGAAAATGAAAGTGAAAAATCCCAAAGATTTTTTTCTGAAATGATATTTTTTTTAATATAACAATGCTTGTAGACTATTTATATTCCTGTAGATGCTCAGTGCACCAACTTTATAACATACTGAACATACGTCATATGAAATGATTTTGATGTATACTTTCAAAAGGACACATTTGCCTTGGAGGAAGGCTATGTAGAGAAGGGTGCCAAAATGGTGATATGTGAGTGGAAATGAACAATGTATATATATCTGCATACCTGTCTATGTGGATGGCCTATGAGGTCAGTCACACAGACAGTCTTTCATGACATTTTCTTAATTGAGAGCATATACAGAAAATATGACTTATGGAACCATTAATCCATATTCAAAACCTTGAAGTCAGACTTGGGGTTACAGGACTGTGTGGGGGTTAGGTGTTATCCTTTATTTTCTTCATATTCCTTAAATGTTTCAGCGTTGATTTAAGGCATACAAGCTTGACAAATTTACTTGTATACAGTAGAATTGTTACCCTCTTAAAAAGAAGTTTGAGCTCTGGGAAAGTGTGTGGTCCTATATACTCATTTCTTTGTGCAATGCACATGCCTTTTGGGGAAAGTAAGTGAATTTCTTATCAATTCGATAATCTCCAAATCTCACACAAGACATCTGTGTTTACATGCATATACAGCTAATTTACATAACTTTCCCATTGCTTTGAAACAGTTTCTTTCATATTTATGATTGTATGACCAGGGCCCTGTTTCATAAAACTTGTTATCAACAGCAAGTTGCAATAACTTTTATAAGCTACTGAAATACTTGCATCTGATTGGCCAAGAGCAAATTTGTCATAGAAATATGGCAGCTGTTACTGATAACAAGTTTTATGAAATGGGGCCCAGTTTATCTTTAAAGCTCCCACCTCGAAGCTTCTTTAATATCCTGACTTCCTCCATCACTGTCTTTTTCATGTTCTGTAATTAAAATATAGTTAATTTTAAACCACTGGCGACTGAATTCTTCAATTTCCATAGACTTTGTACAGGAGCCAGCTGGTTTCAGTAAACAATGAGAATAGCATGTATTCTGTAAATAGGCTATGTCTCTGTATTCATATTGCTTATCAATCCTGAAAGCTGAAATACATATACATGTATAATCTGAAATATAACTCCAGACTCCATGTCCGAATACAATGTCAGTCATGCAGGGGCTTTGATCAAATACAAATCTATCTTGATTTCACCTTGATTTTTTTTTAAAGTAAATTTCCAAGAACATGAACAGCATGGCAATAAAGTATGTGGGCATAAAAAAAAGTTCTAAAGAGCCTGGGCTAGTATTTGTTTTATCTTTTATCTCATCTTTACTCTTTTAATTGTCATGACAAGTTTTGAAGGCGAACTTGTGATAGGTTTGAACTGCGCGAAATTGCACCCATGGACCAGCACGCAGACAAAAGTGTGCGGTGTGAGCCAATGGAATGCGCTGTTTCTGATTGCTATGACAGTCAAAGTAAGATAAAAGATAAAACATTTTTCAGAATACCGGCCCTGGAGATCATTGAGATGCTTTCACATTCCTGAAAAAGGGTCTCACTTTAACCTGTTATCCTTTAAAAGGGAAAGATGTGGGAAGATGCAGATGCCACTGTTTAGGTGGTGCTTGTATCACAAATGCTGGTACGATTCTTTCTACTCTTCATAGGGGAAAAACCCAGCAGAACAAAGATGTCAAAAGCTTCTTAATCTGACCATAGTCCCTCCTATTGAAAAGGTCTTCTTTTCAATGATCTTGACTGCCACCTTGCGACATGTTCCTTTCTCAAAGGCTAGCTTGGCCTGCCCGCATGCACCCCTGGAAACATGAAAGAAAGAAAGAAATCCAGAAGGGCATTATAAGCACTGAGGGGCATTGTAAGAAATCTGCTTCCCATATTTCAAAGCATTTACTTTTAATATGTAATGCAGTGGGTCTATCAATTTTAGAATAAAGAGCTTAAAGGGGACATCAACCCTGGCATCAACTTTCATTGAAAAAATGCAGAAAGATTTTGGAAAAGAAAGGTCAAAGGGGAAAAATTTGACAAATAATGAAAGAGTTGTAAAATGTTAAGTAATGAAGATTTACAAATACAAACAAAGATCAGAACTCCGGTTTTCCACCTAAAATCTAAAATCTCAACTTGTTTCTTTTACTTTCTTTTTTTTTTTTTTTTTGGGGGGGGGGTTAAAACAAACAATATCACAGCTTGTGGGTAACAAATAGATGTACATGTACTATCATCAAAACATAGTATTCTTTATTTGATTTTTCTCATACTTTCTCAACTTCTAAAGAAAGAACTCTGCCAGGATGGACTCTTTCTTACCACACGGTAACTCCATCTCAGAACATTGTAAAACAAACGGCATGAAGCCTTCCTTCATACACATGGTCACAATTCAAAGTACCCCAGTAGGTTTTATACATGTACTTAGTCTATTTTCAACATGTCCATACAGGATGAGTTTCACTTTTCCTACAAAAGGGGTGTAATTAATTAAAGAAAGTACATGTAATTGCGTCATGATGAGAGCCCTCCTTTGAATGAAAGGCAAGTTATAATTGAGCCATTGCTTGTGTCAAGTTCTGACCATGATATTTTAAAACTGAAATTAAATCATGTACAGTTTTGTATAACTGTGAAGAACCATTTAAACAGTGTGTAGGCTATTTACATTTTCAAACTAAAAAGGAAAAATGATTAAACAAAATAAATAGATTTAAAAGGGGAAATACCTGTATCTATCTAGTATTTCTGCCATTCTGGTGCACTCCTCCAGTTGAAGTCCACTCCAGTTCTTAGCATTCTCTTGCCAGCTGATTCTGGGTTTGGCTCTCGGTCTTGCATTTTCTACTTTTCCCTCCAATATATCTTTTAAAGGCTTTGGTGCCTTTTGACATGACCAAAGTATTTGGCTTTTCTTTCCCTAACTAATCCTACCAATGCAGTTTGTTTACGCCCTTTCATAATGCAATGTTTCGTTATTGGTTTTCATTTGTTTCCAAGAGATTTTCTTCATTCTTCTGTACATCCACATTTGAAAAGATGTTAGTCTATTTTCCATGGCCTTGCTTAGTGTCCATGCTTCTGCTCCATACAGTAGGACAGAGCATACATAACAGTTTACTAGTCTTAACCTAACCTTTCTAACCTTTCTATATATGAATAAGTCCTTCATTGTCACAAATGTATTCTATGCCATTGCAATTCTTCATTTGATTTCTGCTTCACATCTGGCATCATCTGTGATTTGTCCTAAGTACATGTAGCTGTAGTTACTGACCTGTTCAATGTTACATGTAAATTTGTTGAAACTAGTTCATTGTTACATTTACAGTGTACATGTAATATTCTCACACAGTTGTTCAAACAAGTGCTGTGTTCTGTGGTATATGGGGGGGGGGGATGCATATCTAAACCCCTGCGAATTAATATTAAAGAATACATCTTATTTGTGCTGAAACTCTGAAACTATCAAGACAATGATGAAATGTTTCATGTCTTTTTCCCATGAATTGCAGTCCACTCTGGCCAAAGAAAAGCCAGTAAATGGAGGAGACAGCGAAAAAGATGATCCGGAAGATACAGAAGAATCTGTGGTAAGTAATATCTGCAAAGGGTTTCTATAGGGATCCTCAATAAATATGCTCATATAGCTCAGCTATAATATGTCCTCGTTTGAATATGTAAACAATTTCTGTGTCACATTTGCAATGGAATGTCCTCATACATTTATGGAAACAAGTTCATTGTTGCATTTGCAGTGTAATATTCTCACACTGTTATACAAACAAGTGCTGTGTTCTTTAGTGTATCAGGGGCGAGGGGCATGTCTGCACCCTTGCCAGCACACTGCACCAAAAATGCAGTAGAGAGAGAAAGAAAAAAGAAGAGAAAAGAAGAGAAATTAGCATAGGAAGCAATGTAATGTCCTCATTCATATATATAAACAATTTCTGTGATGAATTTGCTGTTGTAATGTCCTCATAGAGTTCTGTATTTCAATGATTAAATGTTTCATGTCTTTTTCCCATGAATTGCAGTCCACTCTGGCCAAGGAAACCCCAGTAAATGGAGGAGACAGCGAAAAAGATGATCCAGAATATATGGAAGAATCTGTGGTAAGTAATACCTGCAAAGGGTTTCTATAGGGATCCTCAATAGATATGCTCATATAGCTCAGCTATAATATGTCCTCATTAGAATATGTAAACAATTTCTGTGTTAAATTTGCAGTGTAATGTCCTCATACATTTATAGAAACAAGTTCGTTGTTGCATTTGCAGTGTAATATTCTCACACATTTATACAAACAAGTGCTGTGTTCTGTACACAGGGGCGAGGGGCATGTCTACACCCTTGCCAGCACACTGCACCAAAATGCAGTAGAGAGAAAGAAAAAAGAAGAGAAAAGAAGAGAAATTAGCATAGGAAGCAATGTAATGTCCTCATTCATATATATAAACAATTTCTGTGATGAATTTGCTGTTGTAATGTCCTCATAGAGTTCTGTATTTCAATGATTAAATGTTTCATGTCTTTTTCCCATGAATTGCAGTCCACTCTGGCCAAGGAAACCCCAGTAAATGGAGGAGACAGCGAAAAAGATGATCCAGAATATATGGAAGAATCTGTGGTAAGTAATACCTGCAAAGGGTTTCTATAGGGATCCTCAATAGATATGCTCATATAGCTCAGCTATAATATGTCCTCATTAGAATATGTAAACAATTTCTGTGTTAAATTTGCAGTGTAATGTCCTCATACATTTATAGAAACAAGTTCGTTGTTGCATTTGCAGTGTAATATTCTCACACATTTATACAAACAAGTGCTGTGTTCTGTACACAGGGGCGAGGGGCATGTCTACACCCTTGCCAGCACACTGCACCAAAAATGCAGTAGAGAGAAAGAAAAAAGAAGAGAAAGAAGAGAAATTAGCATAGGAAGCAATGTAATGTCCTCATTCATATATATAAACAATTTCTGTGATGAATTTGCTGTTGTAATGTCCTCATAGAGTTCTGTATTTCAATGATTAAATGTTTCATGTCTTTTTCCCATGAATTGCAGTCCACTCTGGCCAAGGAAACCCCAGTAAATGGAGGAGACAGCGAAAAAGATGATCCAGAATATATGGAAGAATCTGTGGTAAGTAATACCTGCAAAGGGTTTCTATAGGGATCCTCAATAGATATGCTCATATAGCTCAGCTATAATATGTCCTCATTAGAATATGTAAACAATTTCTGTGTTAAATTTGCAGTGTAATGTCCTCATACATTTATAGAAACAAGTTCGTTGTTGCATTTGCAGTGTAATATTCTCACACATTTATACAAACAAGTGCTGTGTTCTGTACACAGGGGCGAGGGGCATGTCTACACCCTTGCCAGCACACTGCACCAAAAATGCAGTAGAGAGAAAGAAAAAGAAGAGAAAAGAAGAGAAATTAGCATAGGAAGCAATGTAATGTCCTCATTCATATATATAAACAATTTCTGTGATGAATTTGCTGTTGTAATGTCCTCATAGAGTTCTGTATTTCAATGATTAAATGTTTCATGTCTTTTTCCCATGAATTGCAGTCCACTCTGGCCAAGGAAACCCCAGTAAATGGAGGAGACAGCGAAAAAGATGATCCAGAATATATGGAAGAATCTGTGGTAAGTAATACCTGCAAAGGGTTTCTATAGGGATCCTCAATAGATATGCTCATATAGCTCAGCCATAATATGTCCTCATTAGAATATGTAAACAATTTCTGTGTTAAATTTGCAGTGTAATGTCCTCATACATTTATAGAAACAAGTTCGTTGTTGCATTTGCAGTGTAATATTCTCACACATTTATACAAACAAGTGCTGTGTTCTGTACACAGGGGCGAGGGGCATGTCTACACCCTTGCCAGCACACTGCACCAAAAATGCAGTAGAGAGAAAGAAAAAAGAAGAGAAAAGAAGAGAAATTAGCATAGGAAGCAATGTAATGTCCTCATTCATATATATTAACAATTTCTGTGATGAATTTGCTGTTGTAATGTCCTCATAGAGTTCTGTATTTCAATGATTAAATGTTTCATGTCTTTTTCCCATGAATTGCAGTCCACTCTGGCCAAGGAAACCCCAGTAAATGGAGGAGGAGACAGCGAAAAAGATGATCCAGAATATATGGAAGAATCTGTGGTAAGTAATACCTGCAAAGGGTTTCTATAGGGATCCTCAATAGATATGCTCATATAGCTCAGCTATAATATGTCCTCATTAGAATATGTAAACAATTTCTGTGTCAAATTTGCAGTGTAATGTCCTCATACATTTATAGAAACAAGTTCATTGTTGCATTTGCAGTGTAATATTCTCACACATTTGTGCAAACAAGTGCTGTATTCTGTAGTGTATCACTCGGGGGGGGGGGGGAGGGAGGGGCATGTCTTCACCCCTGACAGCACACTTCACAAACAAAACAGTGGAGGGTTAAGAAAAGAGAAAGGAAGTGAAATAAGCAACTCAGCAATGAAATGTCCTCAATTGTACAAGTATTTTAGGAGAGAAAATAATGTATTTGACCAGTTAATATTTAAGAATATGACCATCTTATTTTTGCAACTATGAAACTATCAAGACAATGATGAAATGTTTCATGTCTTTTTCCATGAATTGCAGTCCACTGTGGCCAAGGAAAAGCCAGTAAATGGAGGAGACAGCGAAAAGATGATCAGGAAGATACGGAAGAATATGTGGTAAGTAATATCTGCAAAGGGTTTCTATAGGGATCCTCAATAAATATGCTCATATAGCTCAGCTATAATATGTCCTCGTTTGAATATGTAAACAATTTCTTTGTCACATTTGCAATGGAATGTCCTCAAACATTTATAGAAACAAGTTCGTTGTTGCATTTGCAGTGTAATATTCTCACACATTTATACAAACAAGTGCTGTGTTCTGTACACAGGGGCGAGGGGCATGTCTACACCCTTGCCAGCACACTGCACCAAAAATGCAGTAGAGAGAAAGAAAAAAGAAGAGAAAAGAAGGAGAAATTAGCATAGGAAGCAATGTAATGTCCTCATTCATATATATAAACAATTTCTGTGATGAATTTGCTGTTGTAATGTCCTCATAGAGTTCTGTATTTCAATGATTAAATGTTTCATGTCTTTTTCCCATGAATTGCAGTCCACTCTGGCCAAGGAAACCCCAGTAAATGGAGGAGACAGCGAAAAAGATGATCCAGAATATATGGAAGAATCTGTGGTAAGTAATACCTGCAAAGGGTTTCTATAGGATCCTCAATAGATATGCTCAAATTGCTTAGTATTGATACATGTATGTCCTCGTTTGAATATGTAAACGATTTCTGTGTCAAAATTCATCCTTAGAGATGATGCAGAAAAATATTAAAGTCTGTGTATGAAACATATTGAGGGTTGTCAGAAGTATCTGGCATTGAAAGTAAATTGAGACTTTTCAGACTTTCATAACATTTGGGTTTTTTGTACCCCAATTTTGATTTTAAACATGTAAAAATTGTTTCCTTCCCTGTTTTCTTTTCATTAAATGGATTTTCCCCAGGGTTTGGTTTCTTTCAATTGTTAAATAGCTAAGTGTGGTCTTTCAGTAGATTCTAGTTGCAGGTGGGGAGGGGGGGGGGGGCTGTAAAAGAAAGAAGCAAATATTAAAGGTTGATGTGTGTTGTGTCTGGTATCATGTCATAAAGTGACTTATAGAGATGACTCTTTATGGGGGGGGGGGGGAATTATTAGTAGGAATAGGTGATATATGACATTCCTCAGCTATTTTCAGATCCAGCTTTGCTTGGCAAAATATATCATTTTGATCATTGCATTTGTATTTGCTTTTTGTCTTATTTGTTTCCATAGGAAGAAATTGATGATGATGACGCTGACCCAACGTGGGTGAATCCAAGTGGAGTCAGCAGTGGTGATTGTGATTCTGATGTCTTTCCATATCGCTTACCGCGTACATCCAGAGCAGATCATCCATATGAGCCTAATACTAGTCAACCTGGGTTTATACACAGGTCAGAATCAGAAAACTATGCTGGAAATCAAGAGATGGACATACCATGTACATCCAGAGCAGATCATCCATATGAGCCCAATACTAGTCACCCTGAATCAGAAAACCATGCTGGAAATCAAGAGATGGACATGGCAGAGAAACCTCAGGATATCAAGGTTCTAACAGCAAATAACGCAACTGGAAGGAAGTGGGACAAACGTCACTTTTGTGTCTTTTGTGAAAAAGACACACCAAATTTGCCCGACACATTGAAATGCATCATTCCAATGAAATTGAAGTAAAAAGAATCATGGCTCTTCCAAAGAAATCAAAGAATAGGCATAACTTACTTGAGATTTTGCGCAATAAGGGCAACCATGCCCATAATCTTCAAGTTCTAAGAGAAGGAAAGGGTCTGATCATTCCTTACAAACGACCAACATATGAAACAGCAGTGAAAGACTTCTTGCCTTGTACTCAGTGTTTGCATGGTTCATTAGGAGTGACCTATGGAAACACAGAAAGAAGTGTGTTGGAAGTGAAAGAAAGGGATCTGGAAGTTTTCAGTCTCAATGTTCCATGATGCTGCCAATGCCAAAAGAAGTGCCTGTAAGACTTCGAGAGGAGGTCTTCCGCCGAATGACTCATGATGATGTTAGCTTGGCAGTGCGGCATGATGATTTAATCATAAAGCTAGGTGCACAAATTCTGTCAAAGTTCCAGGATTCAGAAAACCATTACAACTACGTTGGACAAAAGTTGAGGGAAATGGGTCGGTTACTCCTTCAAATGAGATCTATAAGACCAGGCATCAACTGTTTGTCTGAGACCATTGACCCACAGATGTTTGATGATGTGGTCAGAGCTGTCAACAATATAGCAGGCTTGGATGAGAGCTCAGGGAAGTATAAGACACCTTCACTAGCGCTAAAGTTGGACACTCTCTCAAAAAGTGTTCCAGGATTCTTATGGCTGATGCACTGAAAAATATGGACACAAGTCAGAAAGAAAAGGCTGAACAGTTTGGTGAACTATGCTCTATTGAATGGGCTGAGAAGGTTTCAACAGGTGCCCTCAAGGACTCTGTACGCAGCAAAGAGGAACAGACAACAATAATTCCTTTGTCATCTGACATACAAAAGGTGCACAAGACTATCCAGGGCCAGGTGAGGAGTCAATGGCACACATCACAGCAGGTTCTGTAAACAGGGAAGATTTCTCCAAGTTGGGCCAAGTATGCTTGCCCAGACAGTCCTGTTTAATAGGAAGCGTAGTGGAGAGGTGGAAGGATGACAGTAGAAAACTACAAAAAGCGTACTGGAGAAGTCAACAAAGACGTTCTACAGGGCCTCAACAAGCTTGAAAAGGAGCTTTGCAAGAAACTGTCAAGAGTTTGAAATACCGGAAAGAGAGGGAGAACAGTTCTGTGGTTCTGACGAAGGGAATGAAAGAAGCACTCGATGTTTTGGCAGATGAAAACGTTAGGCAAGATGCTGGAGTCCTAGAGTCCAATATGTACCTGTTTGCACGCCCAGGTTGTACCACACCTTATAGGGGTTGTGATGCTGTGAGAAAGTGTGCTCAGTTGTCTGGAGCAGAACATCCAGAAAACATCACATCCACTCAGCTGAGGAAACATGTGGCGGACCATGTCACAGATATTATGTCTGAAGGACAATGAACTGGATGTACTCGCCACCTTCATGGGCCACAACATTCAAGTACATAGAGAATTTTATAGATTGCCAGAGAACACACTTCAGGTAGCTAAGATCGCAAAAATACTGCTGCTAATGGAAAAGGGACAGATGAACGAGTGTTCTGGAATGTCCTTGGACAGTATCAATGTCAATCTTAACGGTGAGCACAAGTATTCTTAAACATCTTTATTCCAAAACACTTTTCCATTCTGATATATATGAGTACAGTGGAACCTCGTTATAAAGAGCACTGACAATAACAAGCTCTCGTTATAACGGTAAATTTTCTGGTCCCAATTCTGTGTATTCTATTTCATTTCAGTCCTGATATAACAAGGTTTCGATATAAAGAGGTAATTTCTCTGGTTCTCAGGACCTCGTTATAACGAGGTTCGACTGTACAAAAATAATCCACAGAGGCGTACTTCAAATATGTTGGAATTATACATTCACCTGCATGTTCCTAGACTTATGGTAGTAAAAGCCCAGTGTATAAAAAAAACAATCCTGGTTCATTCGATGAGGAAAGAGGGGGGGGGGAAGGTATTCTAGAAACCTATGGAATGATTTTTGGTACAGTTTTCGTTCTTAGACTATGAGAATCATGAGAATCAACTGTCAATCATTATAGGTCTCATTTTGTTATTGTTTTTTTCATGAAACATAACATGACTTAGATTATTTTATTATAGGTATTTTGATGTATTCTGCTGAAAATTGATTACAAAGCATATTCTCAACCCAAAAGCTCCCTGAAATAGAGTCATTATGAGAAAATATATATATATTTTTTTTCATCTGACAGTATTTGAATTAATAATAATAATAATAATAGCGCTAACTTATATAGCGCCAGTATCCGTCAGGTCCTACGCTCATGCTGTGTTTTAACACATAATAGGAAAAAAAAAATACATATTGGAAAAATTAAATTCCTAAGCTACATATAAGTCAATTTACAAGTACATATAAGTCAATTTACAAAAGATGGAATTTGAGGGCAGCTTTGAAATCACTGAGGGCTGATAGGCTACGTATTTGAAGTGGGAGCCTATTCTAAAGATGAGGACCAGAATGAGAGAAGGCTCTATCCCCCCATGAGCTGGAATGTAGAACGTTTCTTCATCCTTCTCGCCTTCTTTGGAAGACAAGATGTAACGCCTACATAGTTGTCACTTTGCCACCTCTCTTGAGGGGTTTCTTCTGAGGCGCTTTGGACCTCTCAAAGGCTTTCTCTTCCGTCTTCCGATCCCTCCCTGGCCAGGTGCACACCCTCACATCCAACACCTGACGTCCAAGGATATTCCCACTCTCGTTTTCTAGCATGAAGACCAGCTGGATCTTTCTCTTGTTGAGCCCATCTACACATGATATAAAACATTTGAAGGTGAAGAGGTACTTGGAGTACTCTGTCCCAACTTGAGGTACGGTGTATGGGGCGCAATGCTGTGACGTCCACTGGAGAAATCTGTATAGTAGGCTGTTGAGGGATCATTTAGCATAATTAGAATAACAGTTACTGAAACTGCCACATACCAAAGCATTATGCTTCAAGTAGGTCAACCTTTCTGAAGTCAACTGTCTTTCTAAAATTTGAGATATTGGACAAACCTCCTCTCCCAAGCCTCTCATCTCTCTCTTTTCACTGCAGAATCTTGTGAAGAAGACGATGCCCCTGATGGAGATGTTCAAGAAGATGACCAGTCAAGTAGACGTAAGTTTCTTTAATGTATCTTATTGTTACACCTCGTTTGCACACCATCCTATTACTGATATTCAGGTACTTTATCTTTACATTGCATCTGGCATCATTTTTTTTTTTTGGAAACAACTGTGTCCTCATGATATTCCAATTTAAAAAGTTAAATTTACCTAAAAATACATCTACTGACATCACAGTTATGTAACTGGTTAGTGTAGTGTTATGTCAGTAACCCATTTCTCAAGGCTTCTCAAGGGGATTTGTATTACTTCCGAACTTCTTTATTATATTACCATTCTTCATTTTTTGCCAATAAAGTATTTCATAAAAACATTGTACTTCATGAAAATATGGGTGTATGGTGGGTATCCCTATGTCTACATATATATAACCTGAAATTGAGCAAACATGTTATAGTAGTGTGTAATGCTTAATTTCATTTCGCTCTTTCTGTTATCCTGAAGAATGTATGCATGGCCCAAATTTTTATGCCTCCGCCCACCAAAGGTGGGTGCCGGAGGCATTATGTTTTCGGGTTGTCTGTCCGTCCGTCCGTCCGTCCCGTTTTTGTTCTCGCAATAACTTAACAACCCCTTTGACGAATCAACTAAACTTGGCTCATTATGCATATGGGAGGGACAATTATCTGATTGGATTTTGGGGGTCTCAAGATCAAAGGTCAAGGTCATAGATGTCATGTATACATGAAAATCGCCCTTTCTCACGATAATTTAAGAACCATTGACGGATCAACTTCATACATGGCCGACACAGTGTCATTTGAATAAGACCATTTTCCAGTTTTGTACAGTGTACTCTAAATGTATCCTGATACATTTCCCATAATTAAAAGTGATATTCATGCACACAGGAGTGGCATGGCATATTATTTGCAGTCACTTCAGATATTAAATGCAATAACAACATTATTTTAGCTTATTCTTCAGAGCATTTATTGAATTTCATTCAAAAAGGAGGAGGCATAAATTTCGACCATGCATGGTGAAGATTCATCTAGTTTCGTAATTCCTTTTGACATTAACATCTGTAAAACAGTTGTGCTCATGAATGTCTGTGCACTCATTCACTTACAATAAAAATTTGGATATTTAGATACTTGTGAATAGTACCTTAAAGACTTTTGTCGGCATATTTTGTTGTTGTTGTTTTTGCATGGGAATCTTTTTCTACACTAACAACCAAAATGTTCATGTTTATTCACATCCCATTTTATTAGAATCTTTTAGTTACATACGTGTGCAGTAAAGAAAGGTGTTGAACAGACTAGTCTGAACCAAAATTTCCAGTTTCTGGCCCTGGGAAATATGGTATTTTAATCAAAATCAGGAAATGCCTGGTCTTGTCTGTGGGAAGCCTTGCCTTTTGCAGTAGAGTATGATAAATTAGCTGAATCTAGTAAGGAGAATGTCCTGCACCTATGCTCTCAGTGGCAAAAGGGACAGGAGAGAAAATAGGCTTTAGTGCAACATTGTTTTTTTAGTCATGTCCTCTGATGACTTTTACTTTATAAAGCCTGTATTTATAATCATTTTTGTGTTATAACAATCATGTGTATTTTTAGAACCATGTTCAGATGAAGATGTTAGCGCAGGGCAGAGAGAATGGGAAAAATGCACAGGTATGAACATGAT